>JASXSY010001573.1:0-101746 GCA_034509805.1 Sipha maydis
AAAGGATACACTTAACACGTTGAGATTCAAATACTTGAAAAAATCGCAAATTAGCTCAATACATTAGTGAAAACTATTATAGTATATAATATGGATTATCATTTTCTGTACTAACAATTGTACTTACTACGTTTACTATTTATGAAATCATGATAAATAAAAAAATTGAATAGTCACTTGTTATCTTAAATTTAAAAATTAGACATTAACATATAGTTAGTAATTGTTAATCACACTTAATAGCAATGGCAATTTGTATTTTATTATTTTTTGTTTTTTTTAATTTTTTTTATTACAGATCTATACATAGGTACTAGTTTTATTGTTACTAGTATTTTATCACCTATGTTAATCTATGCATATAAAAATATTAACTTATGTTTTATTATTACAATAATGTTATCTTCCGCTCATAATGAACTATCTTCACTTAAAAGTTCATTTAAAAAAATATTGTTCTCGGAATTGTTTAACCAACGATTTATTGTGAATAAACATACGATTGACCATTATTGTCTAACACCGACAGTTAAAGATATTGCTATATCTGATACCCTTTATTCACTACGGTAATTCTGAATTTTAATCTATTTTAAAGATATCATGCTTTGATTATATATATCTTGCTCGGAACAGTTTAAGTGCGCCTAATGCTTTATCTTGATCAGTTTTTTTTTCAACAACAACCATGACATCGTATACAGCTTCAAATACTGTTCAGTGTTCAGTCGGGAAAACAAAACCATATATTTCGTCATCCGGCGGGACACATCCCATCAATCAACTCGGTACCCATTTTTGTTTAAATGTGTTTCGGTCCAATGCTATGGTGTGCCTTAAGTAAAAATTCTTTTGTTCGTGTTTTTCATCATTTCATCTCGTACTAATGTATCAAAAGATATAAATTAATAGCATCAAACAAAAAAAAAAAAGACAAAGATCATTTCGATCTGCAGAGTATTTATAATATTTTCGATTTTCGAGAACAAATTAAACGTAAAACATAAGAATACTATGCAACATAATTTATACAGCACATATTATTTACACAATTAATAAGAATAAATTTAACTTCTATCAGAAACAAAACTATCGTTTTATGATTAAAACCAAAAACGTAAATCATTATATTGGTATTTTAGCCTGTTCGTTTTTGGGTTGAGATCGGATAAACAAATTAAATTCTTTATCATGCATTGTGTGCATTGTGTTATTTATTTATTTATTTTTTGAGTAATTTATACACAATTTAAAATAAATCTTATTTCTTTTAATTGCTAAATCAACCGAACACATAATTAATAATATATTTTTCATATAACACAGAAGACCAAAGAATTTCAATTAGTTATTGCATATTTCATTAAGTTTCAACAACAATAGCCAATACCGAATTCATTGTTCATTTATATTACTTTCTAAAGCTATATCAGAGCAAACTTATGTTTAAAATAAAATTATACATTTATTTTATATAGGTGTATATACACAAAATATTCAAAAAGTTCCAGGACTAATTTTAAAAAAAAAAACAACAGAATTAATGAGTTAAAGCAAAAAATGTTATTTAATTTTCAACATAAGGGAAATCCCTTTCTGAAAACATAGTTGAACGATCGTATAATTGCTGGAAGGCTTTGAAAATTTTTTTTTTGGAATGATTCGCAATAGTCTTATCATATTTTGTTAGATTGCATCCACATTGTCAAATTTCACATCGTCATTTCATGGCTGTTTAGGAAATAAAAAGTATTCGGCTGAAGCAATTATTTGGAGCACGCATTATACAATTAATAGATTAAAGATAACGCAATATATAGTTATTGAAAAACTACCAGTCCCAGAACTCTTTGAATATATGTATATTAACTAACAAAAACTCAAAAATGCTGTAAAATTAAAAGGTTACAATACTTTTTTCTATATGTTGGCCCGTTTAACCAGTTTCGATATACAACCTTCATCAATATTTATTTGTAATTTATTGTAATTACACGGTTTTTTTTTATTTTTAACAAATTTTAATTTTATTTTTGCAAAATAAGGATCTGCAAAATAACTATATTTCCAAGAACAAATATTGTACAACAATAAAGTGATAATGCTTAAGATATGAAATATGTTGTTATAAATAAATTTTATCTTAAAACTTGTATCACCTACGATTATTTACTTAAAGTTTAGGAAGTTTGATACATACTTTTCTTCTTTTATTAGTATCTAGCATTTTAAAAATAAATTCAAGTAGAAAATCATATCAGAAATACCTATATAGATAATAAACGGGAAAAATATATCATTCCATTTTAAATTATTTTAGAATGTTTTTAATTTTCTCATTACGAAAACAATTCATATAAAAAAAAAAAAAAAACAATTATCATACCTTATTCTTACCATACATAGTTTGTCAGTCTAGAATATTATACATTATATTATATTTTACATGTAATTTTATGTCAATGTTCGCTGTTCAAACGCTTATAAAAAAAAGTTGTGCCTATGGATTTTAATAATTTTTTCATGACATTAAGAACCACTTCTGTGAAATCTTCTATTAAATTTTCAAGTATTTTGTAGGAGCCAAATTTTTTTTATCACTGATTATAAAAATAAAATGTAAAAAAATCGAATATTTTAAATGCCTATAAGTGGCTTAAAAATCAATATAATATTTTGAAAAAATTTTGACATAAAGGAAATACCAATATTAACAGCTGGTAGAAATTTCAAAAATCAGCGATTTATACTTTTTGAATTATAACAAATATTTAAAATCATTTGATAATAAATGGCTATTTTATGCAATTTCGTAAATATTTCAGTTTCAAACAGTCATAAAATTTTTTCCTCTAAGTCCGGTAGAAATTTTTTTAAAGATTTTTTTAGAGTAGCTTATAGATAACCTAGTGTGAAAATTTTGAACCTTAAGTATGAACAGAAAAAATTTTATGAATTTTTATCTACAAAATAACTTGCAAATTTTCGCAATTTTTACATATTTCGTATAAATTGGAACTTTGAGCGCTTATAAAAAAAATTGTGACTTACGATTTTAGATTTTTTTTTATCAGTTAAGGAACAACTTATAAAAAACCTTGTATTAAATTTTCAAGATTTTCTGGCCGGCCAAAAAAATTTAATCGTAATTTTAAAAAAAAATACTTAAAAAATTGAAAATTTCAATTGTCTATAAAAAGCTCAATAAAAGTCAAAATACTTTGAAAATTTAACGGTATATAGAAAACGCTAATCTTAACATTTGGTTAAAATTTCAAGTATTTACATCGATTAGTTTTTGAGTTATAGTAAAATAAAAAATTTGATTATGTCGAAAACTGGTTTTGCGTAAAAACTCCCGTTTTTCCCAAATTTTTTTATGGTTTTTCCCGTCGCATTTAAAAAATATTGGAATTTTTTTACTTTTGACCCCCCAAAGTACCAAATAGATTCACTTTTCTTTCAGAAAAGTTGCTACATAAGGCAATCGAAGCATTTTTACTGCCAAAAAAGGTGTCGTCAGTCACAAAAAAAAATAAATAAATAAAAAAAAAAATAAAATAAAAAAAACACACATCATTGTAAAACCAATAGATTCCATCACTCCGTTCAAAATCCAAAATCAAAAAATTAATAAAAAAAAATTTAAAATAGCTAAATTTCTGTACTGTAAGTATGTTAACATTGAATACAATTGTATTTCGATAAGATCGTTGAGCAAATTGAATAATTTACAAACATATTGCAAGTATCTGAATTAAATCTTATGAACTGAAAAACGATCACTGATATTAATATCTGTATCAATAAAATATCAAATTTAACAATTAATAATTGTTCGAGTCAAATTCGCAATCGTAGTGGGTATTTTTACATAATTTACTGCTTTTACTTAATAAGGAAACGAGCAGTTATATAAGTTTATAATATTAATAATTTAATGTAGATTGAGAAATACTTCCGGAAATATTATATTCTACTATAGTTAGACGTCATATAAAATTAATAATCAATGCAATTATTGCATTGTTTATTCCTTATTTATTTACAATGCTAATAATGTTAGATATTGTTATATCTTGAACAAAACCATCGAATATTATTGCCATCAATAAATCAAGATTTTGATATAATGTTAACTATAGAGTTTTGGATCTAGTGAGAGGTGAAAACATTGGACACATCATACTGGGAGGTTTCTTCTTTATAATTTATCAAAAATAATAAAATTGTACAGAGAAAATTAAACTTGAGGTTTGTGAAATGTAAATCTGTTGTTTTCAAAAATTAGAGTTTCACTGTCATAGATTTTTATAATTTTTTAAATTTATCCTTTCCAGTTTCAACTTGGAAGAGCCACTAAAAAACACAAAGTGCAATAATATTGGATTCGGAAAGGTTTTTCTTTTCGGTTAGACGAATCAATAATTACCAATAGTAATTTACCCAAATGAATCAAACGTGGTATTGTGAGACATTTAATTTTTCTAAATTGGTTATTCTAATTTACAAATCGAACAACATCAATCTCAAAATTTAATCCGTCCTTAAATACTTAACTTTTGCAACACCTTACAATAATAACCTATCATCATATATCACTTAGTTGAGTTATGAGAATGAAAGTTATAATTAATCAAAAATAATAAACTAAATACAACTTGTATAAACTGAGTTAAAAATATGATTTTGGAGATTTCGTCGTTTCTTGCTACTTTTATTACACTTTGTATTTAAAATATATTCGAACATGATAACATACATTTCCAAGTTTTGATGTTAACTCAATTTTTTTTTTTTTTTTTTTTTTCAGCAATTTTATGCAGTAAGATAAGCATATTATTTTAATGAAGGGTAATATAAAAATCAACAAGAGGTATCTACTTAAAAGTATTAATTTATGATGTTTTGTAAAATAAATCGGGGTCTTTATAAAACTGCTGTCTTATATAAATGTATTTTTTTTCATAATAAATATCGATGAACGATAAAACTTGCTGTTGTTCAATGCAGATAACGATTTTTTTCTAAATTTATACTAAAATTTTCGGGAGATTATCTTCACCAAAAATGTATTAAATTCAAACTGAATGGATTGAATATATAAACTTAAACTAATTTATTTTGGTATTTCTATGTTTGATCTTATGTTGAAAAAAAAGTCCTTTTACATCAATTACATCAAGCGTTTGTTTATAAAATAAAATAATTCGATTTTTGTTTTAAATGACTGAGGTTCTAATTTTCAATTATATACAACATTTCATTCGTATGAAATAAATTACCTTTTTAATTTTAATAAAAATAACAGTTGTTCTTATTCTTCTTGTCATTATCTTATATTTTAAGTGACTTTAATTTTTATTCATTATTTATGCATTTTGTTTGTGGATGAGAATTCCTAAATGCAGTTTATTTATAATTCAAAATATTTATCTCTGATTATAGTAACATAATGTATTAGATTGAATATTAAAATAAAAAATATAATAAAATAACTTTGAATTAAATTAATTAAAACCTTTTGAAAACTAAATAGTAATTTTAATTTTTTTGAATTAAAAGATAATTTAATCATTTAAATTTTTTTTCAGATTTTTAAGAATCATATGATAAGTATTAAGTGACTCGTTATATGCTTGCTCACATCTGGAAAATGATTAAGTAAGTACCTATTCTTCATTATGTTTGCTTAAATGTCATTTTTATTAAATTGAATCTAGATAACTATTGCGTATGTTCATTGTACATATTTAGTTTTTTTTAATTTTACTTCTTATTTTTAGCTCAAAGTACTTTATTACTCAATCATAAATTTATTTTTAAAATTATTTGAAATTCCAGTGTGATATTGTTATTATTTTCATCTCGTAGAATTGAAATATAAATGATTATGATTATGATTTTGATAAATATAATATTTTATAAACTTCAATTGTAAAAATTATAAGAAAAATACACATAATGTTGCGTCAGAAAAAATAAATTATATTTGGATACAAAAAATATTGTGTTTATATATATATATTTTTTTTTTTTGTTACTTTAAAATAACCAACATGAAGTCAATTGATGAAAATAACAGTTCATTAAATATCTGTTTAAAATGTATTTTATGTAACTCACGAAAAAAAAAAATTCAATAGACAAACAATGGGTATTATTATATGAAATGAGTTTGACAGTATTATTTTAGAATGCAGAACACAGTATGTACTAGTATATCATATTTATCCTTAATGGTGAATGTGGTATAAAATACTAAAATAGTTTGTTTATAAATAAATCTATTGTGTTAATTTTGACAAGCCTATTTATAATGTATTGTATTATCTAATGACGGAAAAATATTTTAAAAACAAATAAACTTATTTAACATATTTTATGTACACCAAAATATAATTTACTCGCTATATCACATATAAGATAATGAAAAATCTTGTGACTTTTAATGAATATTTATAACTCTGATATAATATTTAAAATTTTATTTTCGGCTATAATTAAATAATTAATAATGAGTCATATAGATATGAATTAATGTGTTATTTTACAAACGCAAAGCCAAATTAAAATATTATCGTTAATAAAGTGTAAAACCAGAAAAAAACATTAGCATATAATAACTTTTGTGTAGATTATTTATTGGTTCTTTCAATTGAAATTTTTACGACATCAAAATTGAATAAAATTATGAAATAATAATATATAATAATTGTTTTGCAATTACTTTTTCACTGATTTTCATGAACCTTTAACAACATTTGTAATTTCTGTTATATTTTTATTGAAAGTTAGTTTTATGATTATTTGTATAACTATGGTTTTGAACCGTCTTATTTAAAATTATTTTTTGATGTCAAATTATTTTCTCGATAAAAACATTATAAGCGCAAAATATAATAAAAATAATTTTTTATCATTCTGATTTTTCGTGTTTTGATATAGGTATTTCTTATTTTTTTATTAAAATAAATCTCAGAGGCAATATATTACATTGATTTACAGTAATAAAAACATTTTTTTTATTTACATAGCATTGCACAAAGAACAATTTATTTTTTTAATTACAATAAAATGATTTATTTATTTTTAATTTTTTTATCAATTCAAAATATTTATATTCAAATCATTAAAACTTTAAATGTAACAGTATTCGCAAACGTTTTTGAACGTACATATATATGTACATAGTAATTTCGATTAGGTTGGTATATCAAAATAAACATATGGATGTTCACTAATGATTTACCTCAACACAATATTGATTACAAAAGTTTCAGATGCTTTATTTGACAAGTCAGTTCTTGTCTATCATAGTGAGCACATGGTAAAAAATTATCTCTAACTCAATGGTTCTTGCATGGCAAAGTTAAATGTAACATGAAAAGTTTCGTTTAAAGTTGTATTTCAATTTTGTAAAGTGTTTACATTGCATATGTTATACTTTTCCTCTAAATTTCATTAAAAATTGTTTGTACCATAGATTTTTTCCATCGTAAATGTTTAACACGGTGTCTTATATTTAATAACAAAATAAATAACTACATTGCATACTAAAACAATGTGAAATAAAACTAATTATAATTCAATATTTAAATAATTAGCTGTATATATTTTAATAGTAAATATTTTTAATAAAAATATTATCAAAACAACACAATTTTATTACAAGAAAAATACATATATTCACGAAAATTATAACAAATATATAAAAACGTAAATAAACCGTATAACTGTATAATTAATATTAATTTATTAATTCTATGTATTCGTTATTATTAAGGTTTGTAAATGATATACAGTACAATTTATTTAAATAAAGCATAAATGTGAATGTAAGTTCAATCTCAGTTCATAAATCGATGTTATACAATAGCCGATCAAATCTGTATCTAAATCAGACACTGGAACCTTGATGGATTTTGTGGTTCCGGTTCTGATTCGATTCTTAGATAAACTAACATTTCAGTTTCGGTTTCTTTTCGGTTTCCAAAAAAAAAAAAAAATTTATTTTGATTTTTAAATTAACAAAAAATTTGGTATTCGGTTTTTTTTTTTTGATTCTTAAAAAATGAAAAATTTGTTTCAAGTTTTGATATTATAAAAAGTAATTACAATGTTGTTCTGTTTCAATTCTTTGAAATAAATTATAAATATAATAAATACACTATATGGACATTGACATGTAACAACACTAACAACGAACAATTTGTAGGTTAACCACTCAAGCGTGTTGTACATCAGATACCGATAGTTATAATCGTAACATATCTAGTTATTTATAAACATATTTTCAGAATTTTTCGTTATTGTGGTACTGTATTTTTGAGTAGATGAAGTAGCAATGTGTTGGATGGTAGTATACTAATATGCCAGTTGTTTCCAATCAAGGTACTCTTTCAGTCACTATTACTCGAATGACCATCTGAGTATATAGTTACTTCCAACAACAGTTTTTAACACTTAAACGAGTCTTAAAATAATAATCTTTTGAAATTAAGAAATCTTTTAATAATACAAAAAACTGCATTACATTATTATTATATTGAACATCTGTATTGTATTAATTTAAATTTATAGTTATGATCTTACAGTTATTTTTACAATGCCAAATCTAAGTAGATTTAATTAATTATTAAAGGTCTTGAAAGGAAAAAAGTAACTTTTTTTTACATTTTTTTCCTTGATTTAATATATATAAAAGGTAATCATTTCTGGCATAACATATTATAATATAATATATGAGTATATAACACAAACATATTTAATCTCATTATGTATATACTTTATTATTGTAAATTTTTATAATGAACAAAATTATTTTTAAAAAAATTAACAATAATATAATATTTTAGACGAAATGTTGAATAAAAAAAAAAGTTATATATAATATTTATTATAAATTGTAAATTATTTATTTTTCCAATTGTAATTTTTCTGACTCTTTATGACTTTCAGGAAAGCAGTATTATTTTTTTTAATTTCAAGAAATCAGTATACGAACCATTTTTAGAATGTGATGTATTTAACGTTACTATAATTCACTCATTTACAATTTCTTTGAAAAATGATTTCTAACATTTGTTAATTTTAGTTTCGACGTCAAATGAACCATCTTTTCGTGAAAAATAGTTGGTGGTATACTTTGAATATATTCTAATTATTTTCTTATTTTTTTTAATTTTTGAATTGATAAAAACTATAACTATTTTTGGCACACGTTAAATTTTTTATTTAGCTAATAATATGGTAAAGACTATAATAATAACATGATATTACTGATTACTAGATTGATAAAAAATAATTACTAAACGGTTAAAAATAAACATATCTAGGTATATCTTGATTAAATAATTGGTTAATTTTTTTCCCACGAATCATGGTATGCTTCAACATTTAAGGTGAATAGCTATACATTTTCTTATATTAAATAAGATTATTTATATTATTATAATTATTATTTTTGTTAAATTAAATATTTATATTATTAATATTTATTTATTGATTATTATTTTGCTTGATAATGATTGAAACCTTTTATAGAAGACTGTAAATACATTTTTTTTATATTTATTATCAATGCTTTTACAGTTTTATCATTTAAACAATTGAAAAATGGTAAATGTCCCAAAAAAAACGGGACTGTTGGCAAACCTGGGAAAACCTGTTCCTTCATTGCCATTCGTTCAAATGAAAAAAAAATGTTTTAGTGTAGTAAATAAAATTTCATAAATATATTATGGGACACTATTATGGGAGACTTTACGTGATATTGTTTTAAGTAATATCTTGAATCATTTATATCTTAGATAATTTTTATTATTAAGTATGATATTTTTTAATGGTTCGTTGGTTCTTGAAAAAAATTTGAAAATCATTTAAAAATAAAGTAAGTATTTTTGGTAATAAGTAATCTTATAGTTTATCACCAAGTATCAAATTTATTAAGCCTACTTTTCCTTAGATACAACTTTAGAGTTATATTCAATTAATCAAACTTGTGATTTATGATTTTTAAGTTACTTAATAATAAAGTTATTATCATGTTTGATGGAGTATTAAATATTCAATTTTATTAAGTTTTTGTTCGCTCATTAATGTCGAAATAGATATATAGAAAATAGATATTAGATACAATTTTTAAATTTAACGAATAAGTTTAATTTTGATGTATTAAGGTTTTGAATGACATATAAATATAAATAAAAAAATATTTTTATTTTGTAGATCGTTGTACTTTTTAGTATATTTTATAAGTAATGCAATATTTGCATAACTAAGATATTTAAAAATTTGATGAAGTAGGTAAAAACAGTATATAAGACATCAAGAACGGATACAAGGGGGAGGGGCAATAGGGCGATCGCCTCCCCCAGTTCAAAAAAAAGGTATCAAATATTCTATTTGTAATTAAATGTGGTTACAATTCGGTTGATGGAACTAGCTATTTATATTAATCTATTTTATTCGTTTATATATATTGCTCTCCTCCTCGTTTATGACCTCTGTATCCGCCATAGTATGACATTATAATTATATTATTTGTACAATAAAGTGCTAAAATAAAAACCTATACCTATAAAGTATTCAGCATATTATCAATTTTCAATATAATAATTTTTATCCAGTTTATATTATAATAACTTAAATGTAAAAAATTTTTAATTTATACAATTAATAGTAAATGTTGGTTGGCGAATAAAACTATAAAAAAACAAAAAAGTTCAAACTTATATGAGTTATGTACGATATAAAAAAATTAAATATAATTTAGAAGTTTATATAAAAATTATGTAATTAAATAAGTTAATTTATTATAATAAAAATGTATTTTATAAACTATAACACAGATAATTGTATTTTTGTTAATTAATCTATTATAACATATTCTATTTAGCTTATTCTCTAGTAAATGTTTCGCTATTCATCATAACATCAGATAAACTTAACAAGTTATTCAGAGTACCTATTTCAACAGCATTTTTACCATCCGAAACATTTTCACTACAGTCAGTTTCTAATCATATAATATTATTATTTGATTTATAATATTATAATTAATATTAAAATAATAAATATTTTAGCTTATAAAATATATTAATGTTATTAATCTAGTAAATTATTACCTTCAGCAATAGGAACATCAAATAAATTTAACAAACTACAGTTATTCAGAGTACCTATTTCATCACTATTATCATCCAAGACATTTTTACTGCGGTTAGTTTCTAATCCTATATTATTTAATTAAATATAATATAATTAATATTAGAACACTGAATATTTTAGTTTAAAAAATATATTAATATTATATTGATCTTGTCAATTATTACCTTCAGTAATAGGAACATCAGATACACTTAACAAATCACAGTTATTCAGATCACATATTTCTTCAACACTCAAGTCATTAATATTATCATCCAATTCTTTTAAGAAATCTAAAATCTCATCGTCCACCAGTAAAGACATGACTGAATACTTAATGTATTATTAAATATAATTAATGTGCTAAGAACACGAATATTTTAAATAAAAACTTCACATTTAATAAGTTACCTTATTCAAACAATATTCTGGAATCTGGTTAGGTTAGGGAGAATTACAAATTCAGAATATTTTATTATTCTGTATTTTGATAAAGCTGGCAAAAGCAAAACCTCGTAAGTCGACTTACATGATTTTACCTTTGTCGATTGAGATACGAGTTTTATATTTTGTATGTTATCATATGAAATATTTATCATAAATTAGTTTTTGTGGTATCAAAATGAGCACAAAAATACAGTACATCCAATAAAACAAAAAAAAAAACAAAATTCAATTGTTTGACTTAAGAGGTTTTGCCACGAAGCCGACGATATGCAAATATTAACTTACTTTTATCAGTTATTATTATTTCTTGTTAGTTATTTATCATTTTGTTGATATGTTTCAAACAAATATACTGAAATATATGGTGTATACATCAAATTAGTTTACTTACAGTTTTTTCTGGTAAAATAAAATGTATTTTATAAACTATAACACAGATAATTGTATTTTTGTTAATTAATCTATTATAACATATTCTATTTAGCTTATTCTCTAGTAAATGTTTCGCTATTCATCATAACATTATTTTCAAAAGCTATGCAAATTGTGATTTTTTTTTTTAAATGTTTATTTATGTTTATTTTAAATTTCCATCATTTAACTTAAACAAAGGTTATGCTAATGTAGCGTTTATCTTTTTATATACGTTGTTTGACGACAATAATAAAAAAGAATCATTAAATCTTGTCAGTAATTATTGTTCATTAGACACTTGAAATGTACGACGGCATGGTAATTTCAAAAGTTACCTTTTCATCAATCACTACCTATATTCCGGTTCCGTAACAATGGTTGTGGAGTAATACCTTTTTACTCATAAACTAAAAAAAAAAAAAAAATTAAACCAAGACATAAAGGACCATGAAAGAGGAAGGCTAAAATGTATATAAATACACTATGACGAGTATTGCGTAAAGCACATGGCTTGCAGTATTTGAAAATGTGACAAGCTACATATTTTTTTTCAAGTACTTCACAACTAAAACTAAGTCCTGGTTCAAAATCAATAAATACCAACCTTGAAAAGGTCATCTGTAAATTCATGTATTATATACATGCACACGTGTCTAATTTATATGTATAATGACGTGTGTTATGCATATACCAATTGTTTCATTGATAAAGTCTTGTCGAATCGTATACTAGAAGGTATTCCACATAATGCAGAGTGGTGGCTAATTATGCACACTTCCAACGAGTACAATTGTAATATAAAAATAATAATACAATAATTATTGTATTTGATCAGACACTAATAAGGTTGTTGTATAGCTGATAGTATTAGGTTCCTCTGGCCAACTAAGAACACATTCAGACAGTGCAACTAGCTAGGATGAGCTAAAGCAGAGAGTGGGTGATAGTGCATCAGAGGTTATGCATTATTTGAAAGCGTAATTTTAAAACTCAATTTAATTTTGACAAACATGTTAATATGTTTACTACTAAAACAAAAGAAGTATGGTTAGTATATACTTTTTAAATATATTAATTCAATTGGTTTTTAAACTAATATAATATAGATTATTTTTATATTCTTAGTGGTTATGAATTTAATTTAAATATTTTAATACACGACATGAATATTAGGCAGTTACAAGATGCAATATTTCAAATTATCAATTACACATTTTAAAATACTATTGCGCACTTTCCCACGTGCTAATTTTGGATTAAATGTCACCCTAAGACACATAAATATTTGATCACACCAAATAATTTTATAAATATAAAATATAAAAAAATTATTTTTTTAATGATTTTTAATTTTCTTCATATTTTATATAACTTCTAAGGGTATCTGGAAGTTTTAATTATTTACTCTTCAAGTGACATTTTCGAGGGAAGGAGTGAAAAATTATAATTAAATCACAAACATTCATTTTAAAAAATAACATTTATTAAACATTGAGTTTGGAAGTTAATAATAAAATTTGAAGTAATTAAAGGTGCACAATACATTTTATTTTTCTAATGAGAAGTAATTGAATTTTAATAATTTCAAGCACGAACACGTAATAATTTGAGCATTTTTAAAACATTTACATATTTAATTTCAATCTTATTCAAAACAGTTATCCAAAAGCAAAAAATATAAGTTCATAGTTGAATAAAATATTTTTCTTTTTTAAAATTTTATGTTTAGTCTACTAGCTGATTGTTAGTATAGCTTATGTTTGTATTTTTGTAAAAAAATTCATAACTTTTATTTTCGAACATATTACTCAAAAGTTAGAAATGTGTAAGAGATTATATAAAATAACTCATAATGTCTTTTTACTTACTACGTAGCCAGAAGAAATGAAAACTCAATAGTCAATAGTTTTTATTATTATTTCGAAAGCTCACACACTATTTATAACTGTTTGTTATATTTTTGTTTGTTTTTCTTAAAGTTTCCAGCCACCACCCAAGATAAACACTTGGAAGGGCTTAATAAAAAATTTTATATATAATTAAACAGTTTATAGAAAAACTAGATGAATATCTAGTTTTCTTAATTTATGTGATCTATTAAATCTTATTATTGAATACAAAATTCGTAAGCTTTTTAAAAAAAATATTTTATATCATCACGTTTATAGTCTTACACTATTCTATCGAATAGCAGCATTTGATTATTTGACTGGTGTTCACCAATCGAATTAAATTATTTAAAGAAAAAAAACATTTATAAACCAATAATATTGTATAGTGGCATAAAACAATTTTTAAACTAAATGCAAAAATATTACTGACATATTATTTAAAAAAAAAAATCAATTATTTGGTCATATAGAACGATTTTTTTATTTTTTTTTTTTAAAAAAAAAAGAAAATGACTTTGTGTTATAACAATATGAATAATATGGACGATATGGACGATAAGTAAATGTGATCAGTGTGTTATAGAGGTGTGAATTACTTGAAGGGGACTTGCAGTTGAGACACTTTTAACATTGTATTTTAGGTTTCTGTTATTTTATCATTTTTTTAGTTATTAAATCTACAATAGGTTATATGTTTAACATGCAAAATAGGTCTTTGCATCAGTTTGAGTAGTCTGACTGTGTTGTCTGGTAGTACTTTCTACGCTAATTGTAATAGCTAACAATTTTCGTTTGATTCAAGTTTGGCGTGAAACCATTAGCGGAGGATAGTTACTGGTTTTTTGAATATATTTTATTTATAAGTCACCATGAAGAAGTATCAAGAGGCTTTTGCTATGGTGTGCGTACAAATAAGTTGGAATGCTTGAATTGTTTGATTGTTTAATTTTCTAGTTAGACCACATATTATGATGCAGTAAGTCCATATGAGGTGGAAGAAACGAAGAAACTTTTTTATATAAAAAATTTGTTTTGGTTTTTGATGTCAGATCTGAGTAAATATCTTAGTGGATGAAGTTTACTGAGTCTACTATTTAGTCATCAGAAATTATAGAAATCAGTATGCAATATAGTTGATGAAAAGTTGATTGATTGGATGAAAATCAAACTCAGTAGTTCTAATACCTAAGTACGAAGCCTAGTATTGGTGATTTTGGCCTTTATCAAATATTTCGAAATAAATATAAATGGTTTATTATCTCGCCAATATCACTGGCCTTTACGATGACCTCGAAATTTCACAGTTGTAAAATATTAAAATTTAGATGGATATCCTGAGTTGCGAATTTAAACCATAAAAAAACGAACCTGAGACGTAAAATAATAATTAAATTAAATAATATCACGAAATAATCTACATTTCTATATTCATAATTATTCCTATTTACTTTTATACTTACGTGTATATATGTATGAGTTTCATTTAATATATGTATACATTTTTTTTATATTTGTATGTTATTACACGTTAACTGGTTGCTTAGTGAGACATATTGAGTAAACATTGATATTTTAGTGTTACGCAATAAAAAATATTACTATTTAATGGTTTTTTTTTTTTTTTGAAAACGCACATTTAATGAATACTTGTAATTAAGAATTACAAATAAAAAATGTCGACGCACTGATGTAAAGCTATTGAAATAGAGAATCCGTAGCAGGCCTCTCAACACTCGCATTTATCGTTTATAAGTTTTATAAATACTTATATCGAGTATCACGTTCATTAGTAAATGAATGGACAACAATTAATTTGATTCAAAAATGTTGCAAAATCATCATAAAAAAAAAAGAACCGGATGGGCCTCGCTCTGCTGTACAGTTAGGGGTGGAGTGCACCTCGCTTATAGGATAGGTCATAATTATAATGGATTTGTTAAATTTGAATGCAATGATAGATATCATTGTATACGAATAACGATTCTGAACGGAGTTCATATGTTAGTCTAGAATATAATACAATGTTATTTATAAATATTATATAAGTATATTTTATTTTTAAACGAAAAATTTAGAAAAACCGAAAATTTAAATTGTCTATAAATAAGTCAAAATATGTCAAAATACTTTGAAATTTTAACCATCTATAGAAAACGTCAATATAAAGATTTAATGATAATTTCAAGTTGTTGCGGTTTTTCGTTTATGAGTTAGGGCATTTTAAAAAAACCGATATCATTTGTCAGTCTAGAACATTCTACATTATATTATATTTTACATGTAATTTTATGTCAATATTCGATGTTCAAACGCTTATAAAAAAAAATTGTGCCTATGGATTTTAATAATTTTTGAATGACATTAAGAACTACTTCTGTGGAATCTTCGATTAAATTTTCAAGTATTTTGTAGAAGCCAAATTTTTTTTATCACCGATTATAAAAATAAAATGTAAAAAAATCGAATATTTTAAATGACTATAAGTGGCTTAAAAATCAATATAATATTTTGAAAAAAATATTGCATAAAAGAAATACCAATCTTAACAGCTGGTAGAAATTTCAAAAATCTGCGACTTATACTTTTTGAATTATAACAAATATTTAAAATCGTCTGAGAATAAATCGCTATTTTATGCAATTTCGTAAATATTTAAATTTCAAACAGTCATACAGTTTTTTCCTCTTAGTCCGGTAGACATTTTTTTAAAGATTTTTGAAGAGTAGCTCATAGATAACCTAGTGTTAAAATTTTGAACCTTAAGTATGAACAAAAAAAATTTTATGAATTTTTATCTACAAAATAACTTGCAAATTATCGTGATTTTTACACATTTTATACAAATTTGAGAATTAAGGGCTTATAAAAAAAAATTGAGTTAACCGATCACCGATATTTTTTAGTTACGATAAGTTTAACTTATTATAAACCTGGTATAAAATTTTCAAGAATTTTCGCTCAACCAATTAAATTTTATAGATGTTTAAAAACAAAAATTTAACAAAAATCAAAAATTTAAATTTTCTATGAATAAGTCAAAATACTTTGAAATCTTAACCATATATAGAGAACGTCAATATAAAGATTTGGTGAAAATTTCAAGTTGTTGCGGTTTTTCATTTTTGAGTTAGAGCATTTTAAAAAAAAACCGATATATTTGTCAGTCTAGAATATTATACATTATATTATATTTTACATGTAATTTTTTGTCAATATTCGCTGTTCAAACGCTTATAAAAAAAAATTGTGCCTATGGATTTTGATAATTTTTGAATGACTTTAAGGCGGTGTTCTCACCAAAAGCAACTGATGACGGCAACGCAACCGCGACGCAACGCGACACGTATTACTAAATTGACATGTTCTCACAGGTCGCAACCGGACTGGAAAACAACTCAACTGTTTGAAAACTATTTTTGAGCAACTCGACGTGTCAGTCTCTCTGTCTAGTTACTAGTGTGAATAGTTGCGATTTTGTGAATATTTCAATTATTTGATTATTATTCTGGTTTATAATAAGGTACAATCAATTTAATATTTTGTTAATAATTTATTTAAAATGGTAAATGAACAAGCAGAAAATATAGCTTTCGTACAACTTATAGAAAGTCACCCATGTCTCTATGATATAACATCATCTAATTATACTCGACAAGACATAAAAGAAAAAGCATGAAATGACATTTCAAAAAAAACTTGAATTGAAGTCTTCATTAGTTCTACTAGTTCTTGAAAACTTTCAATACTCATTCTATAGAAACCATGAAATTTAGCTGGGTCTTGGTCTAATCCTCTCGTTAGTATAAATGAACTGTGGTTGACGTTGAGTGAATAGTATGGATGAACCCATTTTTTTTTTTTTTTTATGTTTTTTATACCTCAAATACATAAATGCTACAACCATATCCTCATCGGATGAAGACATTTTGATATCTGAATATGTATTGAAGTTGCATTGAAGTTTCATATTAGTTTCGTATACCTAGAACAACTAGGCAACTCAACTAAAACTAGACTTGAATCTCTATCGCGTTTCCGTCATCAGTTGCTTTTGGTGAGAACATGGCCTTAGAACTACTTCTGTGGAATCTTCTATTAAATTTTCAAGTATTTTGTCGTAGCCAAATTTTTTTTATCACCGATTTTAAAAATAAAATGTAAAAAAATCGAATATTTTAAATGCCTATAAGTGGCTTTAAAATCAATATAATATTTTGAAAAAAATATTACATAAAAGAAATACCAATCTTAACAGCTGGTAGAAATTTCAAAAATCTGCGACTTATACTTTTTGAATTATAACAAATATTTAAAATCGTCTGAGAATAAATTGCTATTTTATGCAATTTCGTAAATATTAAATTTCAATCAGTCATACAATTTGTTCCTCTTAGTCCGGTAGAAATTTTTTTAAAGATTTTTGAAGAGTAGCTCATAGATAAGCTAGTGTTAAAATTTTGAACCTTAAGTATGAACAGAAAAAATTTTATGAATTTTTATCTACAAAATAACTTGCAAATTATCGTGATTTTTACATATTTCGTATAAATTGTAACTTTGAGCACTTATAAAAAAAAATTGTGACTTACGATTTTAGATTTTTTTTTATCAGTTAAGGAACAACTGATAAGAAACCTTGTATTAAATTTTCAAGATTTTCTAGGCAGCCAAAAAAATTTTATCGTTATTTAAAAAAAAAATACTTAAAAATATTGAAAATTTCAATTGTCTATAAATAGCTTAATAAAAGTCAAAATACTTTGAAAATTTAATGGTGTATAGAGAACGCTAATCTAAACATTTGGTGAATATTTCAAGTATTTACATCGATTAGTTTTTGAGTTATAGCAAAATAAAAAATTTGATTATGTCAAAAACTGGTTTTGCGTAAAAACTCCCGTTTTTCCCAAATTTTTTTATGGTTTTTCCCGTCGCATTTAAAAAATATTGGAAATTTTTAACTTTTGACCCCCCAAAGTACCAAATAGATTCACTTTCCTTTCAGAAAAGTTGCTATATAAGGCAATCGAAGCATTTTTACTGCCCCAAAACGTGTCGACAGACACAAAAAAAAAAAAAAAAAAAAAAAAAAAAAAAAAAAAAAACACACATTGTAAAATCAATACATTCTTCACTCCGTTCAGAATCTAAAATGTACATAAAAACGTATATTGATCAATTTCCGTACATTGATATTATTCTTTAATAGTATTTTTTTTTTCTTTATCATCGAATAGATTTCCATTATTTTTTATACTAGGTCTTGTTATCATAAGTCTATTTTTTTTTCTTATTTTTTGTTTTTAATTTTTTGCATTCGGTATTTTGTCGTTTTGGCATTAAACAAAAGTCATGTTGGCGTGCCATATCATCGTTTGTATATGACTCACTCCCAGATAATGAGTCACAACACGCAATGCCTACAGACATTTTATTTATATTTTATCGAAACGAATACTACAAGGAAAAAAGTAATAAAAAATTTACAAAAATAAAAAAAAGAATAAAATTAACTTGTAAAAATTAGTAAGTGATAGTTTTTAAGCAACAGCAGTAAATAAATAATGAACAATATATTTTCAGAGAAAAACATTATGTATTATAGAGTTTAATTTTTTTTTTTTTTTTCTACAATTTTACTCATTATACCTATTAAAAAAATTGAATTACACCAAGGTCTTACTAAGATAATTAATTATTATTTATTAATAAGTACTGCATATATTTTGCAATTTCAACTAATTTACGTTAATGTTGAAAATAATATCTTTAACAACATAACCGTTTTTATATCATTAGTATACTCTAATACTACACTGACATGTAAGTTAATTATAATATTAGAAAATATTTACATAAATAGTATGTAAAATAAAAATATAACTGTAAATGGAGGATAATTTTATGTAACAAAAAAGTATATCAAATATTTTTTGTATTTTACAAAAATTAATTCCAAAATATTTTCCATCAAATATTGAGAATATTATATAACTTAATCTTATTTAATGACTACAGCAGGTTATCGATAACCAATTTTGTGTTTCCGATCAGCAGTCTGAATAGAATATTCATGATATTTATCTGAATTTGGAATATATTTCAATAATGCACATTTAAAATGATTCATTACTCTTAGATAATTTCACTATTATGTTTTTCATAATTTTATAGATTCTTAAATATCAGTTTGAAAATGTTATAAATTATATGAAACTTTGAACTAATAACTAAATCGCCCTCAAAGCACTTATTGTTTTTTCATCGTTCATTTGAATAAACATTGATAATGCATTAATTAAAACTATTAAAAAAAAGATGGTTAAAAGTTTACAATAATATTAATAAGATTTCAATACTATTTTTTTTATTTTAAAATGTAATATTTGTATACAATTTTAATTATTATTAATCTATTGTGTTTACATTAAATTCATAAAAAGTTACGTGATGCTTAAGCTTATTATTGCAATCACTTAACTTACTATAAGTGAAAAAAAAACTATTTTTTGTACACAAGTTTTTACTTAATTTGTTGTTTTAAATTATATTCTTTTTAATAATAATCTACTACAGACATATAACTGACTCAGATTTTATATGTTCATGAAGTCAAGAACTTCAAATTTTTATATTAGTGATATTTTATTATGTAGGTAATTAAATAATTGAATAAAATGTATTGAATTTGAATATTTTATATATTTTGATAAATATGTAAATAAATTAATAAGAATAAAGTAGAATAATATTTATATGTTTAAGTTACATCAGTAATCTTCCTAAAAAATATCTTTTAATTTTTTTTTTGATAAAATTCAGTACAATGTACTACCAAGGTCTAATGTCGAAAAAATAAAAGGAAAAGAAAGGATGGGTGTATCTGATAATTTCTGAACGAGCAGTTGTTGTTTAATTGTTGTTATAACAACTAAATAAATTAAAAGACATATCACTGTTACATACCTTAGTGTGAACCTAGAAAACGGTGAACGCGTCTATTTCTGAAAATTGTTTCACAGGATATGCAAGCAAAACTTTTTTCATTTCACTTATTTTGATATTGATAGAATAATAAAATGACACTGCACTGGCAATCGCAATAATTGCAGTTACTCTTCTGGAAGGTGGCATAACTGTGTATTCAGTACTGAAATTGCCGTTGAACATGAAAATCACTCAAAAACCAACACGCAATAAGACCAACAATTTCAGAATCGGTTAAGTACTCCGTTGCAGTTTCTTGTATGACTCATCTTTGCAATGATCATTAGTAAAGCATTAGAACAATTATTACAAGTGTGTGGACTAAATTTAAAAAAACCATAATTCTCATACAAATAGTTGTATGTAGTCTGTTCAAGCTTGGGGAAACCTTTAGTTGTCTACGCACCAGAAGGAAAAACGAATAATATCAAAAGGCACTTTAATAAATATAATTGAATCAAAAACATGAATTGTCAGACTTTTCTCAATAAAACGAATAAAAATACATTATTATCCAAAATAAATGGAATATTATTGTAACGACATAAGTATTTCTCTACATTTAGTAAACAGCACAGCTGTGTACATAGGCACATGGGCTTTAGTGTAAGGTATTAATGTATTAAAAACTATGTCCAGCCAAGACAATTCCATGCAGTACTGGATAATTCAGCCAGTAAAATATAATCCAATAATGTAATTATTAATAAAATTAGAACAATAGAAAAAATTTAAATATTTTTTATTATTGAAAATGTTGTTATTCACAGAAAAATATTTTTTAAATACACTTAATTAATTTTTCCTGGTACAAAAATATTTCGTGCATTTTCCATAACTTTAATTTTCTAAATTTCTAAATTGATTTAATTGAACTCAAAAAAATATTGAAATTATTCTGAAGTTTTTCAAATTGTTTTGACTGAGTTTTATTAAAAACAATTATGCTACTATTACTTTTTGAGGTATTTTGAATCTTTTGGTATGATTGTTGTAACTATATATTTTTTTTTTTTTCAAAAAAACCTATGCTAAATGATTATTTTAGCAAAAAAAACTTTTGTGTTGAAACGCATTCTGTATAGTCGTGCTCCATAATTATTTAGCAAAATATCACTAACTTTTGATGATTAAGATTTTGACTACACGAAAAAAATTATGATCAATAAAACATGCATTGAATGAAAATATAGTATAGAATTTAATCATTTTTTTATTTTAATAGACTGGTACTTAACATAGCAATCCAAGGGCGTTTCATCTCATTCGTCAGTCAGTTATGTCATGTTTACTTACATACCATATAAACTTCTTTCTGTACACTGATGTCATAACGATGACAAATCGAATTTCAAAAGCTGTTAAAAAAAAATTCCAAAATTAGTCAACGAAATAGCTTAAAGTGTATAAAAAAAAAAACGAATTTAATTTATTTCTATTAGAAATTATTACACGCACTATTAAGCAATACCGTTTTCTTTAATATCCAAACTACATAAACTTAAAGTGTATATGTTTCAGGTCAAATATAAAAGCTTTGAATTTCTAAAGCTTTTTCATCAAATGATGTGCTTATTGAAAGCAATTTCCGTATATCATCAAGTAACATTTCATGTTTCCAATTATTATTGTTATAGATAATTATTTCATCATTTTTGATAGAATATAATTGGAAGTTGTTTGCTAAACAGGTTAGTAAATCTCTTATATGTATTAATTAATTATTTGTATAGTTTCTTCTTAACAAATAACCGAGTTTAATCTAACAACAAATAAAACATTAATTGTGGTGTTTTATCGTTTACTCAAAAGTTTGAAAAATATTTTACTCAAATTGAAACCGTAAGTCTGATTCCATTTTTATTTTAGAAAAATAATAAATATCACACTAATCGTTGAAATTAGAATATCAATTGTAGTATTAATAAAAATTAATATTATTTTGTGTATTATTAGTTAACTTACAATTAAACAAAATTTACTGAAACATTTACAATGAACGATAAAATAAATTATAATAATTTATAATTCAAATGTATTGTTTACTAAACGGTAAAGTAATATTTAAGAATCTAGTCAATTAATAAAAAATAAACAATTTAGGTAACTTATATTAATCTTATTGCAGTGACATCGGATTTTATCCTTGAATAGTTAGACTGTATTCTTAATTCAATAAATTTAAATGATCTAACTTATACAATTTATTACAATAGTTATAAAATATAATTTAAAAAACATGCATATGTAATTAATGTACGTAAAAAACAATAGTAGCCAATTAACATACTTTGTTTATTAACTAATTAAAAAGGTATTATATTAAAAAAAATGTATATTTAATTTATTTTAAACACCGTTTCAGAATAAATTATTTTGTTTATTATACTTATAAAATATTTGTCATTCACACGCAATATGTTAAATATTATATTATGTCAGAAAAATATTATTTAGATTATACAAATACATTTTTTTTTGCATGTTTTAAACTCAACAATTTGTATATCTATATTTAATTTGGTTATTATGCTAAATACGTTTCATTACTTTTACATCATTTGAATTATGATGGTAGTTAATTTCATTTTTTTTTTTTTTTTTATAAAAACTCAATTTTATAAGCATTCTATATTAATTTTTTTCAAATATTTCTGCAGACCCTAATGAGAAAAGTAAAAGTATTATTTTTGTTATCTATAAAAAATACTTAAATATTACTATCTACTAAAATTAATTAATACACAAGTGATTCACTGTATTTTTATATTTAATGATTTTAGACTTTTCTTAAGAACTTAAAACTAAAACACTTCATTTTATTATATACTATTAGAATACTACTAATCTGAACTTGCAATGATAAAATATTTATTTTCTATTGTTTGAAATAATTAACTCAAAAATAAAAAGTTTAAATTATATAACTACTTATTGTTTTTCTATATATCACATCCATTGAATATGTATACAATAAATTGTTTTTCCAATCTAAATATAGTTTTACTGCACAAATATATTTTTAAGTAACTTAGTATAACAACACTTACTACATTAACAATAAATAATAATTTATTTAAATTAATAAAACAGGCAGAAGCCCAATAATGCAAATAAGTTGCTAAGTAATATTAATTATAACTAAGTAAAATTACCAGTAAGGTATAATAAGTATGTCGTTTAATAAGTATAAACTACATTTATAAAATGTTTTTTTATAATTAGTTATCTTATCATATTGGTGTTGATGCCCAATTAATTAAAAAATGTCCATATATAATTAATATTAACCAATGACTCGAAACAGGTTTATACAATAACGATTTACACAGTATAATAAAAAATAAAGTTTTTTGCTCACATTACTTTAAAACACTTTTTGCAATAAAACCAGTTTACATATTGTTTAATTGATTTGAAACTTCTAACTTTCAGTATTTTTGTTATAATAAACAATATTTCAGTTTCAGTAAATTCATTATCAAGGTTACTAATTCTACATATAATTTGGTTTTTTCTTTTAAATTAACAATATTTTGTCTATTTTTCAATTACATCACTTATTTTTTAATAAGTTATCATATTTTTATTGTCATATAATTTATTAAAAGAGGAAAAAAAATATTCTATAATATACCGTACTTTCCTCAGCCTTTCTATTGTTGATAATTTGTGAAAATCAAATACGAATAGGTAATTTTCCAATCAACCATAATTACATATTTTGTAAATTTAAAGTAATAATTGTGACTATAATTGTTGTGTAATTGAACAAAAATTTATCTTACACGATTATTTCAATTATCAATTAATAAACCGATTTTTGAATTAATCGATTTTTTTAACTGTGGGATATATTAATCAATTTGTGGGGTCATCGATTATTCGTTGAATTTAAGTTTTTAGTAGATGTTAAAAAATATTATAATAATGCGTAATTGTAAAGAGATAGACTACCTAATAAATGTAATACTTATTTATAAGATAATATCACTCAGTTCAGCGTTTTGATATAAATTTACGGTTAATTATAACATATTAAAAGTATAACTCAATGTATTAGTGGTGGTTTAATTTTACTATTTAAAAATTATCTACGAACTGTAATATTCCCTTATTATTTATATAGACTACGGAGTACAGATTTTCAACAATTAACTGTGAACAATATTTGGTCTTTTCATTTACAATAAAACGTTTAGATTAGGGAAATTATCTGATGTAATATACTTATAAACCTTATGAATACTAAATAGTACTACTATAAAAGTATAATTAATTACACATTTATTGGATTAATATATATAAATTCATTATTTGAATACTTAATGACACAATAATTCAATCATAATATTCAATTATTAACCGTTCACTAACCTGAATATTTTGACCTATTGATTATATTCGATTTTTAATATCAAAAAATTTAATCGAAATCGTGAGAAAAAAATATTGCCTAATATCACAATTTTATACTGTAATGCAGACTATGTAAAAAGACCAACAGTAGGTGAATGTTGATAAATCAATGTGTTATGTAATTTCGAGACTGGAAATGAACTTGTTATGCAGAAAACAACACGATGTACCGGAAACCAGTCTCTATCATGATACGATATTGAATTCACGAATTCACCTGCAGTATTATCCTGAATGTATCATGAGCTGAGAGATATAGAGATAATAATAAAGATAGAAAAATGTTATGGTATAGAACAAAAATCGTACGTAACAAGGCCTTTTTCGAGGCAACCAATTGCACCAACGTACTGCGACAATGTACCATTACCGGTAGACCACATGAACCAATGGGAAAGGAAGACGAAGAATATCAGTTTAAACTGAGAGAATGGTCAATTTTGTTCATGATATAATGCATTTATTTGCATTTTCAAAATATTTACTAAAATAATTCGAATACAATAAAAATTAGATTTGTTTAGTGTTCTTGAATGACTTTAGTTTTAAATCAACGTAAGATAAAAATTCATAATCACCCACATCGACTTCGTAACTTATGCATAACTCACCTGGTTTTCGGTTTGCCTACAATGTTATGTTCATATCGTAAGAGTCAGCTGAATATAACATGATGAATACATGCCCTGGCTTACGTCGAGAAGCATTGAAATGTGTTATACACTTAATTTAAAACTATACTCGTACGACGATGGTTCCTGTAAAACGATTGAAACGTCATAATATTTGAAAAATTACGATGTCTGAACACTATGAAAATAGTAATCCACCACTTATGCAGTCTAAGCTATTAGGTGTAACGTTAGGTAGATATAATAAATAATCGACTGGTAAGTATCATCTTGTGTTACTCAATCGATTTATTGTTTTCATAGTGATATAGGCAATTAATAAAAACTATTCAGTCTAACATTTGGGAATGCTATAGCTATCCAATATGATAATATACCTAGCCCAAATTGTTTTAGTTTTACCATTTAATTATAGATTTCGACATCGAAAAAAATCATGATGATAAGATCAAATTTCCAATGAATCATCTTTTTATAATATATTTAATATACTCAATAATATAATACAAGCTAAATACCTTCCTTAGTATGAAATTAATTTACAAAATTTTTTCTGTCTTTTAATATAATGTTTACATATTATACAGTATTGTAAGTCTGAAATGAATATATGAATATTATAATTTTATATTATTATCGAAATACAGCTAAAATAAAAAAATTATGCATAAAAAAAGAAATTAAATTAAATCAATTCTTCGTAATTTTTTGCAAATATTTCAATAATATTTATATTATTAAAGCACATTTTATTTATTTTTTTATATATAAACTTTACCGTGTTCTTAATATGACATGCGTCACAAATAGATAACACAAAAAACCCAAATGTTCATGCATTCATTTATGTATAACGTGTGTTTATTTAATGTCAGTGGTGTTAGAGTGTCCGTAGTGTCACCAATACATACTGAAATAAATGTATTCTCATAAACTCTCATTCTAAAAATAATTTCCTTTAAACAATATATTTACCTCAAAATAATCTGTGAGTGCTATTTTAGAATTAGGTGGCGCTAAACACCCCGGCACTCTCGTATATGCATCAATTACTATACAGCTATTTTATCTACCGATAAACAACCATGATCGGTGAAAACACATCCTGATTCATTAGCTTATGGTCATAAATACAGACTAAAATATTGTAATATAATTTTTATTCAACGTGTTATCACAATTTATCCTGTTGTATTATAATATCGTCGTACATTGAAAAGCAATAAATTTACCAAACACAGATATTCCGTTGCCTTAAGGTGCACATTAATGAACAATATAACGATACTAGTGTAAATATTAAATTAAGAGCATATTGCATGAGTATTCTATATAATTCTAAACTCACCTATTTCAAGAAGAATGACTATTAAAAGTTGTTATCAAGGGACTGTTATCTGATACCTCACCACCAGAAGTTGAAGTAGAACACAGGACAAGGGACAAGGGGATTGAAATAGAACACGTTTGCCAGTTCAAAAATTAAATTAAAATACTACCAATCTTTAGGCTAATACTCAAATGCAATCCATCAAACAAACAAAACTTCAGGCAAATAATGTTTTTGTGCATGGTGGTTAATATCGAAAGGTAAAAATCAAATTCTGCAGCCTAGTGTTTAGCCTGTCAGCGTTTCGGCCACTCAAGTCACCACTGGATACGTTCCATGCTGTGTCAAATGTACTAGCCTTCACCCGGACAAATAATGCACCAAAACTGATGAGTTAGACCCGCTCATATCTACATACATACCTATTCAGCTCACTATGTGACGGTTTAGAAGGCCTGTAACGATGTTTCAAATTTAACAGAGCTTTAGTGACCAAATCTCTGCCAAAATATCCACTGAAGGATCGCGCTTGCACGCTTCGTTATAATGACGTCCAAAAATTAGAACTCTTTGACGACGCCATGAAAGCAAAATTCTTATGGCACTAATAATATGAAAAACTATGTTATCACTCTCTGGTGGAAGTTAAGTTTGAAGCAGAAACCACAAGCAAATCACAGCTGTAATACCTGTGTTGACTTCTAATTGTTGTCCCTACGTACGCGTAATGTGTTTACGTAAATTATGGTAGTTTTTTCTTAATTTTTTTGTTTTATCTCATAGTTTTTGTTACATAGATGGTACAAAGTGTTATAGATCTGAAAAAAGCAGACATTAATTAATTTTTACAACGGAATTGGATTTTTGAAATATCATGTGGTGTTATTAATTACCTCTTGCATACAAACTTTTCAAATAGTCTATAAGTTTCACACATTATTCTCGTTTTTTTTTTTTTTAGTTTTAGATCTTAATAACAAATTACCAAATTTAATGTTTCTTATCGGGATGGAAGGGTTGATCGTCATTGACCACATTTGATTAATTTTTTTAAAAAAAACCCGTATAAACTGTTATCAATAAAGTAAAGCACATATATATATTTATTACTTTAACAAGGACTCGAAAAGACTAGTTTTTATCTAATTAAAGACATATGGGGGACACTAGATTTGATGGTGTTTTTTTTATAAATAATGAAAGGGGTGAAATGGGTCCAACATTTTCTTTCATTTAATTCTACAAAAAGAGTAATACTGTAGTTATTCCTTAAATTCTT
Source organism: Sipha maydis (assembly GCA_034509805.1). Taxonomy (NCBI): domain Eukaryota; kingdom Metazoa; phylum Arthropoda; class Insecta; order Hemiptera; family Aphididae; genus Sipha; species Sipha maydis. The sequence goes on from JASXSY010001573.1 coordinate 28,552, forward strand.
CTTCTTCTCATCCGCCTTTCTCCCATCTATTAGGGATCGGTCACCTTTGTCCTAAACCACTTGTATCAATGTTCTGTATTCTCTACGCATAAACTGAGAGCCCTCATATCATTCTCAATCGTATCCAACCATCTCTTTTTTGGTCTTCTTCTATCTCTTTACCATTTAACGTTTGTCTTCATATCCACTTTAACTACTTCTATTTCCTCTAATTTAATTTATAGGGCCTTCGCTTTTTCTACTATTTTCCGAACCCTTGAACCTATTTCACTCTATTCTATCTCTATTCATGGTGAAATATTTTCCACATCTATTTTTAATGTATCCATCCATCTTTACCTAGAGCCTTGGATCTTCTACCGTTGATTGCACCTATTATATCTAGTTTACACATAATATTATCTCTCCATAAATATCCTGCCTATTTAATTCATTTGCTTCTGATAAATAATTTTATATTTAGTTTATTAAATAGCTGGTAGATCTCTCAGTTTATTCTTACTCAGTAATCTCTATTTTCAGAAATAGGACTATAGATTCAACGGAGTAATTTCTTTTAAAAAATGGACAATTTATTTTCTTCTCCTTTTGTCAATAACCACATTTCGCAATCAAATGTTAAGACTGGACATAAATAACTCAAGTATAAGACTTTTAAAAATGTCAGATAGGAGTTTAGATTTAAATGGTTTAACCAATGCAAAACATCCTTTGTTGGCTGCTAATATTTTTAATTTTATTTCATTATGCATATCGTTAGATTGATTTATATTTATACCTAAGTATTTAAAATAATTTTCCACTTAGAACGTATCATTCCCGTGAAATCAGGTCGGTTATATTTCCAATCTTTCTACTGTCACTCATATAGTTTATTTTAACTTAACATTAAGTAAATCGTTAGTTTTTTACGATTACTTCAGATCATGTATTACCCATTACGACAATGTCATCCGCATAAGTAAGTATAGTTGCATCGTCTTGTCTCAAGCCTGTGTTTACTTTAAATTTTTTTCCTCTAAAGTTCCCCATAGATTTTAATACTGTCATACATTTGACTAAAGTCAACAAAACCTATGTGCATTTATTTATCAAATTCATAATATTTATTAAGTAGACTATCCTTTTGTGAGTTAAATTTGGTATTATTTTATTATGTCTTTTAAGTAGTTTTCTAGCCTATGTAATATTGCAGTAGACAAAATTTTATAAAACGTGTTTAGTAACGTTTATCCCCCTGTAGTTGTTTTAATTCGTTAGATTTCCTTTCTTATAGATTGGATAAATTATTGCAGTTCTCCAATCTCTCAGGGTTTGTCTATTTATTTCAAATTTCCTTAATTAATATGCATATTTTCGAGAACATTTCTGGATTCGATATTTTAATAATTTCAGCATTCATATTATCTTTACCAAGAATCTTATCTTATTATTCTTTAGCATATTTAGAATTTGTTGTATCTCTTCTTCATCTGGTTCAGAATTACTGGTTGTACTGTATAGCAAAGCGGATTATCTTTCTCAATAACCTCATTGTTTTGATTTATATTTAGGTTATCATTAAAGTAATTTCGAAAATTATTAACAATATTCGCTTCATCAATAATTAGGTAGCTATTTTCATCTCTTAGAAATGTTAATTGAGCATTAAAATATTTCTTTATAAAATAACACATTTTGAAGAAAATTCTTGGGTTGAGCCTGTGTTCCTCGACGCTATTTACAAATTATTTTTCGGTTTTTCTCTTCTTCACTCTGATCATTTTATTAGCTGGGCTCCTAAGTGTTGTACGTTTTTCTAGGTTTCTGGTGTCGTCACACAATTACGTATACCATAATAATTTACTTTTGATGTATTACACGTTACCAGTGTTAACTACCTCAGTGTTTGATTCCGTCCAGATGTTGAATGTGCACCAGTGACTGTTTGGTATGGATCGTACGATAAAATTATATAATTCGCAACTAATATTTAATAGGTGGACCAGTATACTAAAAGCACGTTCGCGGTATCACGTGTTTTAAAATAAACCCACGGTACGGTATAGCGCACGATGCGGTGAGCCATACCGTCTCGTCGTACCCACTACGGACATTGCGGGCCCGATCGACGACTTCAGACGTACGCGCGGGCTCATCTGATCTGACGCGTATGGTTCTGTTTGCAGGTAACCCGGTTGGGCCGAGAGGAGAGTGAGCGCCACCGTCATGTCCGACACGGTGGCCAACTGCGGTTACGGTAGCGGCGAAGAGACGGCCTCGCTGCTGGTCAAAAGCCCTCCGCCGGTGGTCCGTTCGACGACCACACCGGGCACAGGCGGCGGCGGAGCCTCGTCGTCCGGTAAACCCGTGTTGACCAGACAGGACTGCACCACGTCGCTGATCCCGTACCACTACCGGGACCTGCGGAACGCCACACCGACGCTGGGCAGCAGCGACGACAGCGGGCCGCCGATCGACAGCGGCGTGAGCGCGGCGGCCAGATCGGTGCCGGACATCGAGCTGCACTGCCGGTACCTGGCCGTCAACCGGTGCCAGTGCCAGCGGCGCAAGAGCCACTGCATCTCGCGTTCGGTGTCCCGGGAGAGCGTGCGCGTCGGCTGCGGCGCCGGCGGCAGCGTGGTCGGCAGCGTGGGCGGTGGCGTCGGCGGTGCCTCCGCCGCGTCCGGCGTCCCCGGCGGCTACGGCTACGGCGGCAGCGTTTGCGGCGGCGGCGGTGGCGGCGGCGGCGGCGTCGGGTCCGCGTACGCACTGTCACCGCCGCCGCCCGTGCTCCTGACCACGTCGCCCAGCTCACGCATCATCCGCCAGAGCTCGCAGCCCGAGGCCACCGGCAGCGTGTCCATGTGCTCCGGCCACTGCTGCCACATGCACCACCAGCCCAGCTCATCGCTGCGGCAGCTCAGGGATCCGGCCGACAACATAGCGATGATCGCGGCCGACTCGTTGCGGATCAACGGCGCGATCAGACAATTCCGACAGGTTGGACGATACGATATGATAATATTATAATGTTATACGGTTGAGATGAGCGCGTAGTTATACTATAACATTATCACTACAACGTGTTTATTAAATCCATGACACGTGCCAGTTGTTTTTATACTCTTTTTTTTTTTTTTCCATATTATTTTTTATCTTTATTTTTTATTTCCGTTCCCCAATGTACTGTAATACTTAAACACGTGCCATGTTATTACGATGCGTATTACCCAGCCGTATTGTTTTACACGTTGCGTCGCTTGCCCACACGCGTACACACAATTGCCCACACGTATCTCCTACCAACCGCTCGAATTCGTCCCTACATTATAAATACCAGCAACACACCCACCTTGACACCACTCATCTTATTGCTTTTTCCAATTTTTTTTTTCTTCTTGCTGCGATGCTTCACCGCCATACTGCAAGCTGTTTACCTTAACCGTCTCCTTGCACCCGAGTAGAAAACATAGTGACGAGAAAAACACCAGATTAATTTGTACAGTATAGAATATGGTTTAACACGTTGGCCAATTACGATTTGACGTAACGAAAATACGGTGATCTATCGACGTTCCTACGTGATCTCAACGGTTTACGTTTTGCGCAATGTTGAATGGAATATTCAAGTATTTTTGAAGTATTCAGCAGTACATCTACGTACGTTTCCATTTAACACGTTAAAATCATGGTTTACGACCGCTGCTATCCAATCTTTTGTGTTAGTATAAATACTTATGTTTCACATAACTCTGGCTTTCTGAAATAACAAACATAATTTTTATAAAATTCCTGGTTGTTTTCCTTCTTTTTTTCTTTATTTAATGTTTAAAACTCTGTCGTGACAACATATTTAAGACTAAAATATACCGTAATTTAATATAAACTACACTAATATAATTTAATTATTTAGTGTATAATTCTTTGGTTGTTGATTTATATATTTTCATTATAATCAATAAGAATACATTTTATACATAATTATAATTTTTATATCTACGGTTATAACGAACGCAGTGAATTAATTTAATATAGAATAGAAATAGTTTAATTTAATTTTTTTTTTTTTTTTAAATTTTTAAATTTCCTTTTGCTAAAATGAGAATAATATATTCTTCTTTCAAAATTAATATTATATTTTATCTTATATTATATATACTTTATTATAGAAAAAATAAATAAAATAGCAGAATACTTATATTTAAAATATACATTTTTGCTTTCACATAGATTTCAAAGTATATAGAATACATATTTATGCATAAAATATTTTAAAATTGATACCGAAATAAATCAAAATACTTTTTTCGGGTAAAAGTATATTTCTGTGGAATTCCACATTTGCTAATATTGCATACAAAATAAGTTATTCAGATTAAGCTTACAAAGATGACGTTTTATATTATTTTCTTTTATGAGTGAAAAATAAAATTATATATTTCTTAATATTTAAGTACTTCTCTGTTATTAAACCATTCTTGAAATCAATAACAAGTTTTTTAAGAAAAATAAAAATAATTTCTTTTAATATAATGTATATCTAAATTGTAGATGGTATTTTTTTCAAAAAGATAAACAATGAAAATTGTAAAGAGATTATACGTGGTAAATCAATATAAATATTTTAACATAAGATTATATACCTAGTAACACATTTTATCGGATTAATTATTACTTCTGATGAATAGAAAGCGGTGTTTACAATTTATTCTAGACCTATAAAATGCATCTAATTTTAATCATGATAAATTTAATAATTTTTGAATTTATTTTAGTTTTGATCCTTTATATGACTTTTAAATTAATTCCTTGGGATTCTTATTGTAATATTCTATTGGTTAAAATAAGATACGGTTTATAACAAATAAATATACAGTGATATAAATCTACATGATTTTCTTGTAAAATTTAAACAATTATTTGAAATAAAGTTAAAGAATATGTTAATCATGGTACCAAGAAAATAATATTGTGATTTTTTTATGATCTCGGTAGTATTTTAGATGTATTAATTTACTGTTTCCAATAGAGAACATATTCCATAAACGTCTAATTGATGTGGGGATTTAGTTATCGACAAAATGTTTAATGTCACCTAATAATAATATTCTAACCCATATAATATGTTTACGCACAATATTTTGAGAACTACTTTGAACGTACAGTTTCCGATCATCAAATAAGTCAGATTCAACATTAGACAATAGTTGCCCGGTGTTCGGTATCTAATCAAAATAGATTACACCACAGGTACCTGATTAAACTATAGGAAAACGAGTGTCACTTCTTGGGTGTGCGTTACACACAACTATTATGTACACACTTAGTTTGTTTGAATGTAAATCTCCTCGAGGACAAGTAAAACTTTGCATACTCGGATACCAATTATTCATAATCAACGTTTGTAAACATTCACTGTTTTAGGTGGAAACATAAGACTATATTATAGTGTTTCTGCTTACAGGCATGTCGGATAACCTGTTATATGTATTAGAATAATAAGCTTGTAATACATTTAAAGTAACTATGTCCCATACTTTACTAATAATTTATTAAAATATAATTATAATTATAGTAAAAATGTCGTTTAAGATTTTGTTTTCTGTTTTTTAACTTTGAAGTAAGTCACTAAACTTAATAATAAATAAAACTTTCGTAGTATTTATTCAGCGAATGAATAAGAATTTTTATATTATATTCGATATTTGTATATTGTTTTAGAATAAATATGACAAAACCATAAAGAATCAAACATGACCTTTAATATCCAAATATTATTCTACTTTTTACTTAACTTATGTTTATACAAACTTGTATAATGAATTTATAATCATTTTAAAATCATGGACGTTTATAATGTAACTCAAATTTCAATAAAAAAAACAATTTGAATTATTCTCACGTAAACACAACATATTTATCGACACAAACTGTTATTATACAAAAACGATTATCTGATTTAATAAATATAATATTATACTGAACCAAAACCTGTATAATGATAAATTATTGTTTCACTTTAGACATTGAAGACTTTATGTGATAAATTTAAAATGAAACTACATTTATATTTTTTTCTTTGAAGGATTTTGGATAATTTAACGGAATAATAAAATACAAATATAAGTAATAAATATCTAGTTGAGGTCCCAACTTTTTTATCCTAATATATTACGAAACGAAAACATTCAGCCATGATGTTCTGAAAGCAATATTGGATTTTATTGGATTATTTTTTAAAATATCTTACAAAAATTAACATTTCATAGTAAGTATTATATTGTTAGAACTTTGTTTATTCATGGAAAATACTTTAAATTAACTCAAAATGAATAATAGCTTAGTTTTTTATTGAAACTTATTGTTACCAAAGTTTCAAATATTATAACTTATGTTCTTGAAACTAGTTTAATATTGCAAGTAAAATATATGGAATCGTTATTTTTGTACAGCTTTTATAATATACTTTCTTATTTCATTCTGAATTGTACATTTGTCCACAAGTAGTGACTAGCCATTGAGGTTGAAAAATACTGTATCGTAAAAAATATTGTATAAATGCGTATGTAGAATATATTGTATTATATGGAGTTTTTTGTACAACTGAAAAATGCTAAAGTGTCTAGCCATCACTAGCATGCTGTATAATGTACTGTGTGTACCACATATCATCGCTCTATTCCCAGGTGTGTATGAGAAGTGGGTATGTCGTTCACCAGAAAGAGATGCATGTATATGTCTTATGGTATAAATATTTATGGTAAAAAGTATGAATTTTTATTATTGTACCTATCCTGATAGACTTGAGTATATACCTGTTTCAGTTACTACGCTATGGAAAAATTTAGGTTTCTATTATTTTCCAAAGTCCATTACTTCAATTTGAACCGATTAACCATTGAACTATTAACAGTCAAACGATTACAATTCTAATCGCTGGTATATATTCCCGATCATATCTTATCGTGTAAAAGCTTAAGAACTTTTATGATTTCTGAATAATTGCATTGATGAAATCTTATTGATGTCTTGGTATCAGAATCGGGATGAAGATAGTTAAAATATTTCTGATCGGCTGGATATAGTATAATATTTGGTACATCAAACTGATCATTATAATATCATAAATCGAATAATCTTCAATGCTCTGTACGTAACTCAGGGAGTGTTTTCAGTGAGATTTTCGAAGCAGCAAGTCTTTTGGTATTAACGTTATATTAATTTTTTTTGCTCCTTGTAGTCTTGAATTAAAATGCAATGAGTAGTAAATTATTTGTTTGAAAATATTACTAAGTATTGTTTACGTTTGAATTTGAACAATAAGTCTAGGTATATTGGATGATCATTTTTTTGTTTTATGTTTTTGTTAAAGAGATTTTATTTCAATATTTCATTAATTTTACATGGAATTTATAAAAAAAAAAAAAAAATATATATTAATAGTAATAATAATAATGTTGTTTTGTATATTTTGTAGTTTAAAGGACTTGTTGATTTGCCTCGTATTTTTTCTCAGTATTGTTGTCTGACGCATAACGTTCCATTTTAAAAGAAAACAAATTAAACAGTTTTCGATTGGTGGTATCAAATCTCAAATAGACATTTATATGCTAAAGTATTTTTCCCAATACCTACAATGATCTTATATTCCAATTTAAGAGATTTAATTATTATAACTTATCATTTCTGTGTTAATATTAAATTTATTTAGATACTTAAAACGATTAGGAAAATATAAAATGTTGATACTTACTGACATGTTCTGAACTTCATGTGTATATTATTTCGTGGTAAATATTATATTCCATAATTTACCTTAGGATTCAGTATTATAAGTTACATATAACTGTTCAATTTAGTTTTCCTTTACTATAATCATTCAAACTAACATACTGTTATAAAACGTACTATTAAAAAAGAACCGGATGGGCCTCACTCTGCTGTACAATTGGGGGTGGAGTGCACCTCGTTTATAGGATAGGTCAATTCAATGGATTTGTTAAATTTGAATGCAATGATAGATATCATTGTATACAAAAAACGATTCTGAACGGAGATGATATGTTTGTCTAGGATATAATACATTGTTATTTATAAATATTGTAATAATTATATTTTATTTTGAAACGATAAATATATTTTTTAATTAGGATGGGTTGGCAGTTGCATACAGCGACATAGTTTGTCAGTCTAGAATATTATACATTATATTATATTTTACATGTAATTTTATTTCAATATTCGCTGTTCAAACGCTTATAAAAAAAAAAATTGTGCCTATGGATTTTAATAATTTTTGAATGACATTAAGAACTACTTCTGAGGAATCTTCTATTACATTTTCAAGTATTTTGTAGAAGCCAAATTTTTTTTATCACCTATTATAAAAATAAAATGTAAAAAAATCGAATATTTTAAATGCCTATAAGTGGCTTAAAAATCAATATTATATTTGAAAAAAAAATATGACATAAAGGAAATACCAATTTTAACAGCTGGTAGAAATTTCAAAAATCTGCGACTTATACTTTTTGAATTATAACAAATATTTAAAATCGTTTGAGAATAAATCATAGCGAATAAATGGCTATTTTATGCAATTTCGTAAATATTGAAATTTCAAACAGTCATAAAATTTTTTCCTCTAATTCCGGTAAAAATTTTTTTAAAGATTTTTTTAGAGTAGCTTATAGATAACCTAGTGTGAAAATTTTGAACCTTAAGTATGAACAGAAAAAATTTTATGAATTTTTATCAACAAAATAACTTGCAAATTTTCGCAATTTTTACATATTTCGTATAAATTGGAACTTTGAGCACTTATAAAAAAAAATTGTGACCTACGATTTTAGATTTTTTTTTATCAGTTAAGGAACAACTTATAAAAAACTTTGTATTGAATTTTCAAGATTTTCTGGCCAGCCAAAAAAATTTTATCGTTATTTTAAAAAAAAAAAATTAAAAAAATTTAAAATTTCAATTGTCTATAAATAGCTCAATAAAAGTCAAAATACTTTGAAAATTTAACGGTGTATAAAGAACGCTAATCTTAACATTTGGGTAAAAATTTCAAGTATTTACATAGATTAGTTTTTGAGATATAGCAAATTAAAAATTTGATTTTGTCGAAAACTGGTTTTGCGTAAAAACTCCCTTTTTTCCCTCATTTTTTTAGGGTTTTTCCCGTCGCATTTTTTACTTTTGACCCCCAAAAGTACCAACTAGATTCACTTTCCTTTCAAAAAAGTTGCTACATAAGCAAATCGAAGAATTTTTAAAGCCAAAAAAGGTGTCGTCAGACACAAAAAAAAAAAAAATAAATAAAAAAAAAAATAAAAAAAAAAAACACACATCATTTGTAATACCAATAGATTCCATCACTCCGTTCAGAATCTAAAATAAGTAAACTATAATGTAAATATAATGTTATAAGTAACTTTAAAATTTGGGAAAGTTATAAAATAGAAAGTTTTTATTTTCTGATATACGAATAAGTATAGAATTATATCAATTTATAATGCAATTTTTAATTATAAGGTTATATGATTTCCGTATGAGTTAAAATTACCTACAGTAGTTAATTGCAAAAAAATATATTTTCATATTTTATATATAAGCTCTTATTTTTTAATTTTTCAATTTTTTTTTAAAACCATTGATCATAGTTTTGATCATCGAAATTCAGGTATGCTCTCAAAATATGATTCACATCGATCTTTTTTTTTATCACAATAAAAAAAAAAAAAAAAAACTTTAAATGTAGTTATCTATTTTTATTTCAAAAATGTACAAATAATACGACTTACACTTTTTAATTATAAAAATTATATTTCATTCAGCTTATTCTATTTTATAAATTGGTCAAATATATGTGCCAATATGAGTGTAAGCTCTGTCATTGGCCCAATACATCAGACAATAGACTGGGGAAGTAACCGAAAAACGAAAATTTTACAATAAATCATTATAAAATCGTACTGTATAATCTTTTAAGTCACTTATTGGTATACGAGTATTAGTGATGAAACTAAAATTGTGTAATCATCTCAATATTTTATACCAATATCAAATGAGAAATATCTCGAAATCCATCCTTTTTGCAACAATGTGAATATCGTTAGTGACATATAAACTGCTATCTGTACGAAAAAATATTTACCCTCTGCTAACAATGATATACTCTGCTGTTGGCCGCTAGATGTCTCTACATATTTATTTACCCGTGTGATCAATATAGTTTCAACACCCACATAAAAATTCCGTCAATAACATCTGTTAATCTTCAGAATATTCTACCAACATTTTGTAATTAAAATCATTACAGGAAGCATTATGTATCGTGGAAGTATCTTAACGGTAAAATAAAAACGTTTACATTTTACACCGATGAAACTGTACCTACCGGCTTCAGATGTGAGTGGTATTATTTTGATTCTTTTTTTTTCTTCCTTTCCTCCGTCTCATCCACGGATCCTTGCAAGGCTCAATCAAACAATTTAAACTGTATGATAATAAATATCATTCGTGTTAAATATATTGTAATCCGTTAAAACAAAATTAAATTATAATTATTGTTTTTATTATATGGATCATATACAATATGCCTTATGTTAAATCGTCTTTAGTCCCTTTCATAATAAAAATACAAAAAAAGATTAATAGAATAAATTAAAATATTTTTAATTCTAATCTAATAAAATCATAACTGTCCATAGTTAGGATACAGTAGTTTCAAACATTAACGATAAATGTTTGTATAGTTACCAACAAATGTAAGAAAAAAAAAATCATAATAACATTGTTAGATTTTGATTAAGATCCTGCATATATTTTTAATCACTATTATCTGCATTTAATTATATAATACACAGTGTTGGGAATAGATAACTAATAATTTATCTAGATAAAGAAATAAGTATATTATTATCTAGATAAATATGAGATAATTTCATGTTTGATTTTGAAATTATTTAGGATACTACAGCCTACAGATATTAGGTAAAAAATTCATAGTTAAAAACATTTTAATATGATTTTCATTTTTTAAACTCATTTCAAACATTAATAAACATAAAATATAAAATATTTTTTTTTTAAATAAACTTCATAAGAAGATAACAAATCATTCTTTAACTTAATAATAAAAAAATCTTAGATTTGAAAAATAAAATAACAATATATTTCTGTCAAACATTTTGAAAATAAACATATAATATAAAGAGTTTTTTTTAAAAATAAACTTAATAAGAAGATTGTCATCTTGTCAGTTATTATATGTGTAATAGTTATATGATGTACAGAAAAATTTAAAATGAAAATTTAAACACATTTTAAAACAATTTTCAAATTTTATATTTATTCCATTTAAATAAATTATCTAGTTTGGTACTCAAATAGTTTGGTACAAGATAACAAGATTTTTATCTAGATGAAGATAAAGATAACTGAGTATACATTTATCTAGATAAGATAAAATATAAATAATTTTAATCTAGATAACTTATCTAGATACATTTATCTAGATATTTCCCAACACTGATAATACAAGAACAGGTACTTAAATCAAAATTAATTTTGAAAATTTTACTGTACCTATGTTTATTCACATGCAAAATAATTAAATAATTTTAATGATGATTAAAAAAAACAAAGGGAAGAAGAAAAATAATAAAATCATGTACGCTGATTTTTTTTAAAATCTAGTTTTTCAATATTGGATGTAAAAAATAGATTATATAAATTATTATAAAATGTTACTGGCAGTGTAAAAGTATTAGGCACATATTCAGTGACTCCTACTTACTAACGTCATAATAATATATCAGTGACTTTTTACAAAAGTAATTTGTTTGTCATGTGGATTATTAAAAATGTCATCAACATTAAATTTTAATATTTTAATCAAAATGTTAACTATACATTATTGCTATTAATTTTTTTTAATAAAAAAAGATTAATAATTAGAATATATTTGAATATATTAAAAATATAATATTTAAAAATGTACTAAATAGTATTATCAGTTTGTAATATATTTTCAATTAAATTAGACAAAATTACAAAGATTTTCTTTAAAGTAATTGTTTTTCTTTTTTTTTTTAAGCTCTCTTAACAAACATATGTAAATAAATTAAAACCAGTAATAAATAAATTTCATATTATTGTAAAAGTATCCTTATTTGTTTATATTAAACATGTTATATATATTTTAATAAGATATAGTAAATATAAAAATAAAATAAAATTTTCATATATTTGTACTCTTAATAAATTAAACATTGACTATAATAATTTAAAGTTAATAATGTATTTCCTATACTATGTACATTTTATTTTTTATACATCACTATTACGAGAATTAAATTGCATATATATAATAAAATATAAATATATAAGTATATACATATAATTTAAAACATACGAGTGTATTCAAATGTATTATTATTTCACATAATAATACAAATTATAAAATAATTATTCCTTAAATAAGTAATTTCGTTCAAGAAACAAGATTAAAACGTATATATAACTTTTATACATTAATACTACCATTATTTTTAGTTTTCACCAAAAATCAATTAGGTATTTTTATTTATAATCAATTAACGAATATTATTATTTTAATTCTCACAGATATTTTAACAATGACTTATAAAGGTAGAATATAGAATTATATAGATATTGTTAAAAATGATAAGGTTTACAGTTATTTTTTTATTACAAGTTAGGTAACTACTTGGACACTCAAAAAATGACCGGTTTACGAGTAAAATACTATCCAGCTTCTATTTTTAATCGATTAGACTAATTAGAAAACTAATATATCACTTATTCCAATTAGTCTTAAATATATGTTCCTAATAAGATACTGTTTGTTACAATTTGAAAAAAATTTTATATTTAATATAAAAGACATTTCAAATAAATTGAATATTTTATAAATTGTTATTAAATATTATTTGTAAAATTACATTTTACAAGACATTTTGTCTCACTAAAACTCGTTTGAAATTAAATAAGACACTATGTGAAACTTAAACCACTCGACATTATACCAATTAAAATTATTGAGAAATTGATCGACAGTTTCAATATCTTATAACTCATTATCTCTGAGTGTACTGCTAGGTGGCTTCTCTCCTCATATCTTTATAAAATATCAAAATGCTCATATAGTTATTACAATTATTATTACAGATTCTATATATTCTTATAAATATTAAAAAGAAAATTAAAAAAAATATCTCATTTTCGTATTGTAATTGTCTTGAAAAAAGAAAATGAGCATTTTTAACTTAACAGTATCTAAATTTCTTTGATTAATTTAAGATATAAACTCATTTATGAAATATACGTATTTATGTTGAGTCATTTTAATTTAAGTAAATTTGTTTTAGTAGCAATCTGAGCTTTTGACACATTGAACACGAAACGGTCGATAAAAAAAACATCAATACATGTATTGATAATACAAGATAGTTAATTTTCTGTTGGTCGTACACTATAATATTCCCAAACAAAAATGTGTAAAATACCACGTATAGTATATGCAAATAGCAGCTTTAAGCATTTTAATGAAATTTTAAAATATAATTATATTCTTAATGATACGTGTGTATTTACTGTGTTTTATAACAATTTTTGTGCTAAATATACAGTAATCGGTTTTTATTACATACGGTGTATAATCATCTTATATTTATTTTTGAAATTGACTCAGAAGAATTTATGTTCCAACATTTTCTTTGGATCCTTAAACTTTCCATCTTGCCGTAAATTTATCTTCAAGCACTGTCCCATGCAATCCTTTTAGACATTTAGAGCGTTAATGGTGTAGCGATTTACTGCACGACTAACATTGTAATTTATAATAAAAGTGCCTTTATAACATATTATAACTTTTCCAGGTTTAAAGTGCCACCGCTGGAGGGTTCATTTATTCAATATAATCCACGTTAAATAATTGTTCTTTAGAATAATATGCGCATATGTGCGATAAAATTATATTATGAGCGATGTGCATGATGCAGTGCGCTCGGCTTTTGAGAGTTTCGTAGACGTAATTAAGTATAAGGATACCATAATTATCGCAATTCATTAAATTAGACGACTACAAATTGTTTGGATAAAAAAATAATATATAAGGAGTGTATGTGTGCTTGTATATGTGTTTATGCGTGGTTTAATAAAAAAATATTTATACAAAAATAATACTTAAAAGTGCAATGGTATGGAGAGGATGATTAAAAATAAAAATTTATAAATCATAAGTACATTTTATGTACTGATACTATTTTCTTGACATAGGCTTGACTCAGTTGGCTTATTATATCTATCATCGCTAATGATTTTTTATTATTTAATTAATTCATTAAATATGCTTTTAAAAGTATTCTAAATTAAATAAAATATATTGGAGGAATAAATGAATACGTAGTAGACGGAAATAGTACTGTATTCTATAATGCAGTAAGAGGTTTTGAGAAAAAATTACTAGATATATTATTTTGAATAAAAAAATATATTTATTACGGTAAAAATGCTATGGAAACAGCATCATTCGAATGCATTTTTTGTTCATGTCAGTGGCAAGTGTTTTTTGTTAAAAATATATTTAATATATATATATATTAATTTTAATTACTTCATTTTTGTTCACATAAGGTTGAACCCATTTTAAAATAATTTGTACTTGACATTTGTTTTCCATCCACACCACATTTTTTTTACCTCGGCAAGTGTTCTATTGTGTAAACATTACAGACCATTACTTATTAAAATAATACTTGAGGTAAACTTTAATAAACACAAGGAGTTTAAGTGAAAAATCAATTTATTGGAAGGTTTGTAGATAACCACAGTTAATAATAAAATCATAATTATATATATATATATATATAACTTTTTTATAGGTTATCCGGTCGCTAGGACTATCCCATCTCACAACTAGAAATCCAAACATCTATATTCATTACATTTTCGTTGTATCTTTTATAAGCTAATATCAGCTATTTATTATTGTTGTAAATAATAAACTAAAACAGTAATATAATATAAAAGTACAATAAAATAACATGTATTTAGTCTACAATTTTAAACATTTCTGATGAAATCTATAATTATTATAGTATGAAAAATTAGAAATATTTTAACAGTATTCAGAATAATTTAAAAGGATTCTTAATTAAGAATTCAAAATAAAATCTGTATAAAATATTTGAATACATATTCGTAGTACGATTTTTTGTGATTATTCGAGTATTTATTCTAAATAATTTTAAAAATTAGTTTGCCCAAGTTTGTCTATTAGTTGGACTAAATCGATCATAAGGTTGCATTTATTTAAATTGTTAAATAAATCAATAATACATTAGATTATTGAGTTTGTTAATTTATATCATGGTACTTTCAAAATAATTTTCATGGCAATTCGAGGAACTGGTACAATAATCAGTTACGTCCTTACGTCCAGTTTTATCAAATTTTCGTTATAAACACATAAATGTTAAAAAAAAATTCTTTGTCGATTGGTGCAATAACATCATATGTGTACATTGAGTATCGTAGAAAATAAATCACAAAAACTATATTTACGATTTTGTTTGGTGTAAAACCCATATACATCCGGACATATCTTACATATTTTCATATATTTGCAATAACTAGGTTTTAGAAGTTTATTGAATAATTATGTTATATTGTATTGCTTTTATAAGTTAAAATACAATTACTATTATGTTATATTGAATAATATTTATTGTATCATTGTATCACTAAAATCATGCTATCATGGTTATCATTTTATCAGGGTTAATCCATTAAATCCCAAAAAATATTCGCATACTTTCTGCAAAAAACTTTCTTAACTTTCTTGTTGTGATTTTTGATTTTTTAGTTAGAGCATTTTAAAAAAATGTGATGTGTAAAAACATGATTTTGCGTAAAATTTCCCGTTTTTTGTAATTTTTTTTTTCGTTTTTTTCGATTTTTTTTTTTCGTTTTTTTCGATTTTTTTAAAAAGTATTGAAAAAGTTGGATTTTTGACTTGCTAAAGTACCATCTACATTCACTTTCCTTTCAGAAAAGTTGCTGTTTAAGCAAATCGAAGCATTTTTACTGCCAAAATAGGTGTCGTCAGACACAAAAAAAAAAAAATTAAAAAAAAAAAAATACACCTCATTGTAAAAACAATCACTCCGTTCAGAATCTAAAATATAGGAAATTATATATTATTTCCAGAAAATTTATAAATTTGAAGTAACTGGTGCTTTCAATTAGAATGTAATATTGATTCGGTAATAAATATCAAAAATTTTTTTGATTATATTTTTTAGTTCACATTCTGCCAATTGATGTTTAGATTCAGTTGATAACATTTTCTTTGGTTTATAAAAATCACTCAACGACTGAACAAATATTTATATTAATGCAAATATCTCATCATATTGATCCCATTACATTTTTGTTTTTATTTTTTATAATTTTTTCCCAGAATCATAAAACTTTAGCTTTTAGTTAATGTCAACTGGAACTTAATATATTCAAACCTTTTGTTTGCATTTTTCGATAAATAAATATTTTTCAACCCATTAATTATTAATAAGTCATTTTTTTCTGATGTATCATCACCATTATTTTTTCTTCTTACATCAATATACGTTTTAAATGAAAAAGACGAAATTAAAATAAACTATTTTTTAAAATGAATTTATAAATTGTACAATGTTAAGGTACATCGAAGTGGAAAATGCAGGTAGTCGTAAATTGAAATATCTTTCTGTATATTTTAAAATATCAGATGTTTTGTCTTGAACTAATGTTAATAAGTAATGCATTTTTACTTTTTACAAGAAATTTATGTTTACAAGTACTTACGTTATTTTATTCATAAATTTGAATAAAATAAAGTATTGTTAAAAACTTATCCATTCCCTTGATTAATAACCAAGTAAAAAATAGGAAAGTTTAGGTTAAAATTAGTCATATGGCTTTTGTAAATTAAAAACTTAAAATATTTTAATGAAGTTTCTTTTAGAAAGTCCTTTGGTCCATTGTTAATGGATCACCCTTTATTACACTATATTCCATCGAGTGCCGTTTCTATTGTTGCGTGACAATATATATTAATAATAATGTTCCGTAATGTTATAGATATAGTCATTATAATTACATACAATTTCAATTAACTATTCCATTAAAGGATCAATTTCACCGTGATGTGTTTATTAATACAAAACTTAAGTAATTTATTCACTGCAATGTTTTCTTTTACCGTAGACGGATACTGATACATATTCATGAATATAAATACCATTTGCGTAAATTTAAGATTTGTTTTTCATTATCCACGTAACGGTTATGAAAGAAACTTTATTCACACTCCTTTTAATTTATTTAGCCTTTGAATTCTTGTTATTAAATCATAGTAATTGAATTAAATAAAAAAAATATTTTCAGGCTTAGCCATGCTAGAATACATCCTAAGATTAAAAATATATACATACAATTTTCAAATGTATTAACTGAAGTTCATGAAATTTACATATTTTAGCTAATAATAGCTTAAAATCAAATTGTAACCAATATTTACAGTTCTTCCCTGGATCAGTTTTCAGTACAAAATGATTTTCGAGGTGTTTTCAATCCATCTAGAACAGATGAGTAAATATCATACTATTATTTATTTATTCTTATGATTGTGACGGTTTCTTCTCGTCTTACTACCAATCTTCCAACTGCTACTTTGCACTTTGACCCGATTACTTGTTCAGCACAGAATTATAGTGGTTAACTATTCATGTCAGTGGAGTTGATTAATCGAATTCGGACAAAACGTTTGTTTATTGATGACGAAGCCCCAGAGAGTTATTTTCTATCTCTCTTTATTTTTGAGTAAAATATATACACACACATACACCCATACACACACACACACATACACACACACACACACGCACGCACGCACGCACACACACACACACACACACACACACACACACACACACACACACACACACACACACATATATATATGTATATATATACACTGAAAGAAATGAAAAAAAAATCATTTGTTTGGAAACTTTGCCGAGCATCCATGGCTGCGCCACCGCGACCGTCAATGCACAAAACCCCACAATGGGTCTCGTGATTGACGACCCAGTTTTCTGAGGTGGTCCGTCACAGGTTTTGACCGTTTCATTTATCAAACCGTCGGATGTAGTAGTTTGGTTTATGTGCATCCAATCCTACTGGATGCCGACATATTGGCGGGTTTTCAAAAAAAAAAAGAAAAAAAACGTTTTGTTGCACAAGAATTTAAAATCGATTAAAAAAAAACCTTTCACAAAACGAGCCATTGATATCTAAGAAAATAAAAACATTTTAATTTACCAAAATATCTTATGTGGCCAGAAGTGAAGAGATACAACATGAGTATGTAAATGGGGTGTTGCGTTCAATTTTTTATACTAACATGACCGGCCGAGCAACTTGAAAAAACTATCAGCTCTGATAATTAATTGCCTTTAAAAAATAAGTATATATTCATGTAAACTGTGTTAAAAACACAAAAACTGTGGTAAAAACAGTACGATTTTAAGATTACCTAATAGTGGGTCATAAAGTTAGGTAGGTACACAACTTATGAAGACTATTATGTATTTTGAAATTATTTATCAAGCATTGTACCCAGTTATTTATAACGTTTTTTTATTTTTCTAAGTAAATTTAATTTGGTAGTTATTTTACTTGGTATTAATTTGATTATTTAATATACGAGAATGAGTGCAATATAGTTATAATTGAGCCCTTATATAGTTTTTAAATAGCAAAAGGACAGAAAAAGAAAAACCATTAATTGCTTATGACATCATGATTTAGAATTCTTCTTTTTTTAATAGATTTTATATTTTTTATTACTTCAGTATGACATCTGAACAGTTATTAAATACGTGAATCTAGCCAAGAATAATTTAACATTTATATGAATTAATCTAATGTTTAGTGGTTTGGCTGAATACCAAATTGGAATATTTATATGATTCAACTTTTTTTATGTTTTTTTTTTTTTTTGTAACAATTTTGGATTGTAAAATGATAATTCAAAAATCTATATAAATAACTTATTGATTTATAACCTTTAAATTGTATTATTTTCTGGTATATTTTTCTTAGAATCACTAATTATTAATGTTAGCTTATCTAAATATTTAGAAAAATTATGATGAAATAAAGTCTAATACAATAGTCACCCGTATAAGTTCGTTAAATAAATTAAACAAATTTTCGATTTCCATTGAAATTTACCTAAATTCTATTTTGATAGACTGTTTTTTTTTTAAATTATTTACTTACATTTTATAGTATAAGTGAAAATTTCTGATGAGGTAGTTGATAGATCAAGGAATATATATTTTATACCTTATACTTAATTAGCTTTTCAAATTTTATAATAACAATTAGACGACTAGCTAACGGAATATATAATGAAGGATATATACATTTTTTATATTATTTTGTATTTTATTTATTTATTTTTTTATCAACACAATATAAAACAAATAAAATATTACAAAAGTAAAATTTTGATTGACTACGTCCTTTAAAATTTGTAGCTCGTGTTGGAAATAAGGAATTATCATATGAAATTTTGTTTACATTTTTTGAGATTGAGCAAAAATGATTCATGTCAAATTCATTAAATCACAATTTTTCTCCTATACGAATGCAAACATATTGTAATAAAATGTTAATTTTAATTTGTAACATAATATAATAAATGCATGGAGTTTAGAAATTTGAATAATTAAGAAAACTTAGTTAAAGTACAGTAAAACTTTAATTATCTTAATGCATGCTTCACGAAATCCTTCCCAGCCACAACTACTTAAATTCAAATTACTATTTCGATAAAAAGATATTAAAAAATAAACCAATGTTTGAATTCATAGTATCAGTTCATAATCCTCAGATAATCGATGCAATCTAATTTGTATAATATTTCATCAATTAGAAATAAGAGATACACATATAATATACAGTAAAAGTAATATTTGTCAATTTTATGTATTTTATAAAAAATTATGTTATATTTTTCTAACGTGTATTGACTATCTAAACTTTCATGAATCCGAACTAGGTACGATTTAAATTAACTTAGTCAATCAAAAATCTTCTATATTAAATCGTACTTTTCTAACTGCACAATTTTAAAATGTACTCATTTAGTCTTATACAACTATACACGAAAAACTCTAGAATATTTATGTATTTCAAATGATTATTTACAAGATTTAATAATAAATAATTTAAGAACTATTTAATCATCAAGTAATTTGATTATCTAAATAAATAAATAATAAATTATCTCAAATAACTTTAAGAAATTCTTTAAAATTACTAGAATCTGAAGTTTTGTTTTTGAAGATTGTGTACTTTTTGTTGTAAAATATGCACGTGATAAAAGTTTTGGGTACATATTTCGTTAAAATAAACAACTTAAGAGACTTTGATTAAGATTATAATATAGTGTAGTTAAAACTGATTAATACAACTAGAGTGAGATAATACTTTCATATTTGGTAACAGAAAATTTAAAAAATTCAAATTTGTATTCTGCCGTTTACTATCAAAACTAAGTTAGTTTCATCCATCATTAACGTATGCCCTGGTTCATTGACAAGTTAGTTAAAGTTAGGTCAAGGATATAATTTTGTTTTAGCACTAGGTTACGACTGCGATTTTATAGAAAATTCTAGCAATTTTCAATCTCGAATATTTTGAACTTCTATCGAAGACAAAAACAACTTTTATTTATCAGTCTAATGCAAACAATGTAAAACTTACTTATTTAATGATATTGCAAGATTCAAACTGATTTGAACATCTATTAATCGTATCTTAAAAAAAGTTTACTAAAAGTCTTTTGTTTGTAAGATCATTATTGTTGTTGGATTAATACGTATTTTGTTTTGATATTATTTGATGATTCAATAAATTTAGTTTTCTTTGCCACATTAAATAAATTGGTCTTAAAAAAAATAATTTTCTTTTACATATCAATGTAATTTGTAGAAAATAATATCTAATAAAAAATAATTAAATATCTTAACTTTCAAAATAGTTATAAACCAAATTTTTTTAAAAAAATGTATTTATTTATTTTTATTCATATTTCAATGTACATATTATGTTTTCTTTCCAGTTTATAGTTATTTTCGTATGAAAAAAAACGTATAGCTATTTGTTTTCTTTCTTTGTTTTATAAAATCCAAACTTCAATAAAATTCTTCAACAACAATTTTTTACACTTAAATGAAATAACTTCTTATTTATGATTTAAGATACATACAGTACGAGAATATATAGCACAAATAAATGTTTAGAATACATACAAATTATTTTATAATGAAATAGTTTAACTTAATTTGTTAACAAAACATAATTATTATATTATAGTAATTATTATATAATTTTTTTTGAAAACAATAATATGAAGTATGAAACTTTTAAAACTGATTCGCACAACATTTATAAAATCTTAACTAGTGGGTTGGGTATTAGAATGTGTTGGGAGTGAGATATTTAGTAAGATCAACGTACGAATATCTGCAAAATAATTGAATTATGATGTTATCCCAGAAGTCCTGTATATATGATGTTATACGTCATGAAATATTTCGACCAGTAAAGATGGTTGATGCTTAATAGGGATACCTTCCTGATGTCGAAAGACATGATATTCCCAAGGGCTTTAAAAATAATTACAATTCCCGCCGGTCACATTGGTAAAGTAACTCTATAACGGTTAGTTTTAATTAAAACCTTAACCCAAGTACTTTATACGGTAGAAGAGGTGTACGTTAAGTCTAGATACAGTAAAATCCCATTGTTACTGAGTGTGTTTCAATTTCTAAACATGTATGAACTATGCACAAAAAACAAAACAATGGGACGAAGGTAATTCGAAATTTAAAACAAGCGCTAATTCATTATTGTTACGTGATAACAATTTTTCCAATGTAATTGTATTTTTGAAATTATTTAATTAAAATATATTTAAATTTAATTTGATACTAAACATTTTTTAAGTTAAGGACAAGGATTTAAATTTCCTATTATTTTTTACTTTTACCTTAAAATAAAATGTGTATTTTAACAAATGTAATGGCATTATGAATCACACAAAAAATTATTATATAGTTGCTTAGAAATCACAATAACAAATCATTCTGAATCAAAGTCCAGTATGGAGATATCCTTAAAGTTATAAGTATTTAAAGAAAATATTACAACTATAAAATTGAAGATAACTTATGTATATATTATAACATAAGGAAATACCACAATTGTTTCGAAATATCTTACCGAAAAGGTCGAAAACAATCAAAATTCCCAAAAAATATGTGCATTAAAATTCTGAACACATGTAAAGTTATTTTAGAACATTTTAAACATTCTTGTGTTAGAGTAGTATGGTTTTGTTATGAAATATACAATTTGTATATATATATAAATCAACGTTACTCGTGGTCATTATTCAACCTAGTCTTATATTCATAGTTTTTCCATACTTTCATTGACAAAATAAGATAAATATTTTTAGGATATTATTATAATATTAATGGGAAATAATCGCATATTTCTTTATAGAAAATTTCAACGGAAATATTAATATTTCTATCATAGTAAGCTGATATTTTTTTTTTTTTTTTATGCTTTACATGCATAAAGTAAGCGGTAAGCTGATAATAGCGAAATTAATTGCTGGAGTTATTTTATCTAGACATTAATTTTATTATGTAGTTCGAAATAAATATAAACAAATAATTATTGTTTTCAAACAGTTATGAAGTATTAGATAGTTGTTAAAAACGAGATGATTACGTATACCGACATTAAAACGTCACCATATGCATAAATAATGCGTATGAAGTAATAAAATATGAATTAAAATAAAAATAAATAACTCGAAACTACCGTTAAAATATAATCTATCACATCATCGTAAAATAAGATAATTATACTGATAATAACTATCTATATATAAACGAAATGTTGGTGAGCGTATGGGAATATTATTCCTGAGTATGCTCATTGCTATCTTAATTGAACATCCAACAGACAATACAAGCGTATTCATCACTCCACAAAACATACTCAGGCATGACTAAACATAATTGCATTATTTACTCAATGCATCAACACAACAATAAAATCTCGTTTTTCCGGTTATATTTTTTAAATGTAATATTAATATTATATGGATTTGAAGCGATAAATTAATTTCGAGTAATTTACATATTATAATTCTAATTAATATTAAAATAAAAACTCAAAAACTTTTATTTAAAATCCATCGAGTTTATACCATTTACATTGATCTAAAGATGTATATATATATATTTATGACATTTGTATAAAGCTGGTGTTATTTTAGACTATGTTCGAGTAAAATAATTTGCATTAAGCCATTTGCAAGTATGAATTTTGTAATTATGAAATAAACTATATATCAACGACACAACTGTCTAGCCATATTATAGTTTGAATTTGAAAATGCCTCATTTTCATAAGATGACTAATTTTATGGTAGTTCGAAAAATATTCCCAATGATACATATAATTTTGAATATCATAAAAAATTGATAAGATTCTAAAAACTAAAAATTATTATGGCAATAATTAGTTCATGAATTATAGCAGTTACAAAATATATTGATATGACTATTTAAAATTTTAAAAATACCATATCAGTTATAGAATCAACTTACGGTTACAAATTCCCATATGATGTTTAATTTTAAGGATATAAACTGGGGTCTACTGTGTTTTATATTATCGGTGTAAACGTATTTTCTTGAACAATAGGTATGTTTTTGAAGTAAAATTGCCTTAAACCATAATCGATGTATATCACAAAATTATACAGAAGACCTAACCAACTTTAGAGAAAAGCAATATATTTTAGATGAAAGCCAATTGAAGAGTATTAACAAAAGATAAATTTCTGATAACCGTCGTGACTAAAGAAAGTGTATATGTAGATTTTACATGCAAATCCGTTGAATTCTACTGTCTTTATACGTCTTCAAAGGGTATCACAAGTACATTCACGAATATTCAACATTCTGATATAATCATTAGAACATCTATAGCATACAAATTTGAATCAATATTTATTACTTACTCAAACTGATTTTAATATGGAATAGAAATTTTGAATAATGTAAAATGTATATATTGCAACATTTTAAATTGATTTTCAAGATAATTAAGATTGCTATAAACACTATAGAAACAAGATTTATTTATTTTTATTTTTACAAACAAACAAATAAATGTCAATATATTTTTTGGAAATATGTTGAAACGTTTGGGTTATATAATCAATTTTTTTTTTTTACGATTATATAAATATAAATCATTATTAAAAGTTATATAATGCTTACATAATCATTCAGAAAAGTATTGATTCAACCAAATATAAATTATTGTTTTCATATGTAGCCATGTAATTTTATCGTAAACAAAATATGTGTAATTTACTTTAAAAATTATAGAGCTATTTAAAAACGAGTAACATTAAATATTTCAGAAGAGTATGAAGAATGCCAGCAGGATAATTAAAATAAAATAACTTTACATGCAATTTAAGTGTATTTAAGATATAACTAAATAAATATTTTAATACAAGTAGCCGGACACTCCATCAAAATACTATCGTTTTAAAATGAAAGATGAAAGTACGAAAAGTTGCTACAATGCTAATATCAACTTGTTTTTTTTTTTTTTTTGAGATAAATTTAGTTGTAATCAAATCATACCAATATTCAGTCTACCTATTGCGTGAAAGTGTTATTTTTAATTTTCCATTTGATTCAAAATATTAGCTTATATAATTAATATTTTTTAAAAAAAAATTAAAATATATTATCATTTTTCGCCACAAGCATGAAAGTAAGTCAGTATTAATTACAAATAAAACCAAAATTAAAAGTTTATATTTTTTTTATCGTGATTAAAAATTAATCAGGAAAAATGCACACTTGTGGCAATCACTTAGCGTAATAAGCATAATAATATATTTTCACTAGATAGCCATAATTTAATGCATTGCACCCATTCAGATGATTTTGATTTCGTATAATAGATACAATTTGCATTCAATTCCCAATTCGAAAAAATCTAATTCATAATTAAAAAAAAATAAAAATATTTACACAAACATATTTTGTACAAATTTGCAATTTATTATGGTATGGATATAATTATACAATATTTATTTTCATTGAATATTTACCGTACTAAAATGTTAATAAAATAAATTATTAAAATTACAGTAATTTTTTAATTTTTTTATAAAATAAAAAATGTATTTCAGTCATCTGATATAGATGTAAGTTGAACACTAAATTCTGTAGTTGTAAAAACAATATACCTACATGTGCCAACCAAAATATAGTGCTTACTATATGTAATAGTTATAAGTAATTATATATATAATTACTGCTTTACAAATTTTACTTAATCCGTTTATTATAGTATTTTCTTCTGTATCAAATTTGATTATGAAAAAAAAAATATTGAAATATATTATAATCTCATATTTTTTGATATTATGAGTGAAAGATATTTTCTATGTTGAAAATTGGTTGTAAACTGGGTAACGAGTATTAGTTTAGTAATAAAATCAATATTATACTTAGTATTAGATAAGGGTCGAGTAATAATTCAGTATTACGATGGGAACCGATTATAAGCCGAATCTTAATTATTACATCCAGTGCTTGGCTATCAAGTAATGATCGAGTACCCAGAAGTCTCTAATGAATATTTAAATAGTAAAAATGAGATTAATGTTATATATTTATTCATACTATAAAATACTTTGCGTATTTTTAGTATCAATTAGAGGCATTTTTCTAAACGTATAAAACAAATATTTTCATTACATGTAAAATAAATAACAAATTGTTTTCGAATGCAAAAAAAAAAAAAAATAAAAATATTTTATATGACAAGAGGTCGTGAATTGTCTATTTCGTGAAAAGTACAAATTAACTATGCGGATACAACTGATACCGTCATTTTTTTTTCCTTTCGAAAAGTAAAAGCTACATTACTTAGAATTACTTAAATATATATATACTTATATACTCTAATTAAATATAAACTTTTAAATAAAATAATTAAATGTAATCTATCTAAATCTGGAATTTTTGGCACCTATTTGATAACCAATTTATTAGGAGCTAAAATGCAATATGTTGAAGATTTTAGTATTAATCATATTCAATATTCTAACTACAATGTCATGTTCAAGAATCGTATATCATTCCACTGCGTGTCTACAGTTCTTTTTGTACATTACAAACATCTGTACATTTTAATTTAATTTTAGTTTTATTTTTTTATAATGGCATGTTAAAGAGACATAATGCATGCGTTTATTTTTCTCAAACTATGTACATCCTCTTATTTTTCATCAAAACACTCCAGTAAACTATTTAAATAAAACACTTGATATATTTATATAAGTCTGTGGTATATACTTGTATGTATATATATATATATATTAGTTTACTTATATATATATATATATATATACATAAATAATACATTACAAATTATGTAGTATTTCATTTATAAACACGCGTATACGAATGGTAAATATAATTTTTTTTTTTATGAGATCATAAGCTAAAACAATATTGCATTGTTTTAATATATTTTTTATGAAAATTATAATATTGATTTGTTTGATTTATACAAACAATTATTCTATATGGGATCCAGGCGGGAATCCTGCTCTCAGCACAGACGTTGGCGGCTCAGGGAACTCAGGCGCGTCGGGCACGACTCAGACGTGCATTAACAGAAGCTGCAAATTCAGACACAGTTCCAATCATCAAAACGGTACAGAATCATACTAAAAAAAAAAAAATAATAAGAAAATCACACATATGGTGGTAATACATAAATAAACACATCATACACATTTTATCCGTTACTATCTCAATTTAATCTTTCTATCACCGTTATCATTATAATTTAACACAAAAAACAAAAATTACAAATAGCACAAATTTTACTCACCCTTGGCTTCTCGAGCATTACTTAATTAGTAATATTAATTTTAACGCACAAGCTTTGAATGCAGCACTATACATCTTTAGCCCTTATAGTAGAAATTTTTCTCAATGGAATTTTTTAAGTGAAACAAATAAACGATGCTTCAACAGATATGAATCATTGCCTGCAATTTTTATTGATTTCTAGTAATATTATCCCTAAATTTTATATTTACAATTATGATAAAATTCAGACTTATACGTATTATTTTATGGTGACAAATCAAAAAAAAAAAAAATTATTCGCTATTATTCTATTTTCTTCCAACAAAATACTCAAGAATCGAAAAATACATATTTTTTATAAATCATTTTGTTTGACAAATAACCTTTGCTTTTAATGTAATGTTATACATTCGATCAACTAAATACCGTAAATTGTATATGGTTACTATAAAAATGTACATAAAGTAGGTATTTGGTTTTAGTTTCATTTTAAATACATCTTAGATAATTCTGCATTTATCATAAATATTGTTTATTCTTAATGGGTAGACTTTGGGTTTAAACGATTATTTGCCTACTCGAGATTTGTATACTAACTACAAATTAAAACCCGTTTTTATAAAAAAGTACGATTACAATATTCATATAACTAAAATAAAATATATATATTTTTTTTTTATTAGAACATACATTTAAATTTTTAATATTTTTTGTTTTCAAGAAATACATAAATTCTTTTAATAAATGATTATATATATATTTATATTCTAAATGATTAATATAAAGCAAAAAAATTTTATTCCATACATAGTGGAAATATTTCGTATTAAATAATAATACACAGCTTAAAGTTAATAAAAGTATTATGAATACTTTTAAGGAAAAATAAGCTCTAGAAAACCAATCACAAACAAATGTATTTTATTTTAATTAAAATAAAATAAAATTGAACATTATCGTTAAAATAAATATATAGTACCTACATAATTTAAATAATACCTAAGATACAAATATGAAATGTTTTTTTTTCCATTTAAAATGATAATATGTTCAAACATAAGAATATTTAATTATAAATTGACTATATATTTTAAAATTTACTGGAAATAGTTAAAAAAAAATATTATTTATACACAAAATATTTTAATCTTACATTATTTTATAGTATTTTTATAAGTTAAATTTCACATTTTTAGTTTTTACGTAAAATTGAGTTTTTATTATTAAACATTATTGTTTAAGTATAATATTTCAAATTTAATAATAAGTAAATACAATAACTTTTTATTTTTTACCATATAAGTTTTACTAGTTTACTTTGAAATTTAGAATAATTTTAGTCTTTAGTCTTTAATCCGAGTTTAGTCTTTTCATTAAAAAATAAAATAACATTACACTATAATTAAAGTAAGAAGAAATGTATTTTCCCATTGATCATTATTTTTGCACAATTTCGTATTATTATTTAAATTGATTTTCGATTTAAAAAACCATTAATTCGTTTAAAAAACAAATATTATAATTCAATCAATAACATTTACACCCAATAATATGAAACACATATTTCAGTAAATTTTCTTATAGCAATGTTTAAGTTTTTTATAGTTTATAAATAATAAATACGTAT
Source organism: Sipha maydis (assembly GCA_034509805.1). NCBI lineage: Eukaryota > Metazoa > Arthropoda > Insecta > Hemiptera > Aphididae > Sipha > Sipha maydis. Next base: position 57,241 of record JASXSY010001573.1, read on the forward strand.
TTTTTATATATTATTGTGAGTATAATGTTGTACTCGATGATAAAGTATTATCCATGGCCATCATCTATTACCAAATTTTGAATCTTTGTCGATATATTTAGTAATATAAATATTGTTTATATTATTTTTCATCGATATAATTTATTAATATGAATAAACAAAAATATTATGTTATGAGTTGTTTTTGTTAAGTGCCAGGGGAAATTCATGAAAGGATTATTTATTGAATTCAATCCGAAAAGAATTTGGATAGTAATAGTTTAATATAAGAGCTAAAAGTCTTATTAATAAAGGAGTTAGTGTCAATAGAAATATAAAATGTGGTTGAGGTCATAGCATATGAGACTTGAAAAGATCGAGTATTAGAAAGGGATATGGTGAGTTTAAACGTTAATTTAAGAGTCTTTGAATGATTATTTTTATAATATTTGATAGTAGATTTTATGGTTGGACAGCCTTTTAGGTTGGTTGTGTGGGCACTTTAGCAAAGAACAGTGGATTCTCACTCTTGATTTATATGGGTTTTCAATTTTCATAACTGTGTTAAATAACAATGATAAATTGAATATCTTTTTAGTGGTATTATTTGGTACCAGGACCACTTTTATAACGTTTTCATTGCGTTTAACAAATAAGTTCTGTTTTATAAGTGTAATATCGTACTATCCGGAGTGAGATATTTCTGATAATAGCTCTAGATGGAGAAAAAAATAAATTGTAACTAGCACCTATATTTATCAGATGCTCTAAAATGTCGTAGTTTAAGCGTTCATTTAGACGAACGATCAAAAATGAAGATTTTGACTTGTATGGCAAATTATTTGCAATAGAAATACTTTTAACATGAATTTATGGATCTCAGTCGTCTATGTTTCTTTTACATGATAAATGCGTTGCAAACGATAACATTAGTTTACATAGTAGCTGATTCTGTATTTTCATCATCGTTAGCACAAACAGAATTTCATAAAATTCAGACCAGTAATTTATAAGTAGATCTATGACAAATACATGGACAAAACAATATATATATATATATATATTTATTATTTCAATACATAAAAAAAATGTCTTATAGTTTTTCTTATTTTTAAATATAAAAATATTCGAATGTTCGATACTCAAATAACTTTTTTAATTTATTCAACTATTAAACATTGTATAATATTATAATACATTATATCATCCAATTACAATTATTTAAACTCTTATTGGAAAAACAAAAATGTAACAGAGAAACTTAACATTTGTGTTTAAAATATTATATTATAGTTTTATAGTTTATATTATTTAAATTAATTATTATAATTTAAAGTTAGACTTAATGTTTCTGTAACGAAGGTTTTTAAAATACCTAAACCCACACATGTACGGTGAATATGTTTTTAATTTTAATGTTCTCAAAGAGCATATTTACACAAAACAAATTCTCATTAATACTGTTCACAACATATTTTTTTAACATTTAATAAACCAATTTTTTTTTAAAACCGTTTTATTTCATATTTTACTGTTTTTTATTACTTTAAATGAATATGCTAAGGACTTTTTTTTACAAAATTAAAAGTAGTTTTATATATTTTAGACAGTCAAATATGACGATTTGTTCAGCCACAAAGTGTAACAAAAGAATTAGATGGTATTAATACTATGTCCTTTATATTTCCACCATTTTATTATTTTCCGAAGATCAATAAAAATTAATAAAGACATAAACCAGATAATCTATAGATTTTCAATTTTTTTCTTCTTGCTCAAATATCTCCATACGTTGTGAATCTTGAATTTTCAAATCGTTTTATTATGTAGAATATATATTTAAATGTTTAATGATAAGTTAAAGAAATCGGTGGAATGTCAAAGATTAATGAAAAAGAATAAATTTATTTACTAATGCAATTCGTATTTAAATCAGTAGTTACAAAAAAAGAAAGATAATTAATGTTTTTTCTTCATATTTATAGTGTGATTAAAGAATGAGCGGAGGAAGCAATTGTCATTAATGACTTTGTAAAATATTTCCATAAAAAATTACCAATGCATATACATAGTATACATAGGTATTATTAGCAACAATAGAAACATAGGATTACAACTTAAGAAAAATAACATTTTATATTATTTTAATTATAATGATATAAAAAATATGTTGATATGATATTTTTAGTACTTAGATAATAAATACTTAAATATATATATTATATATACTAAAAATGTTTTCAAATGCGTGGTTATCTACATTTTTATGATTCTAAATTAATATTTTTTTATGTATTTAAACCGACTATAATTTTATATATATATATATATATATAAATAATTTTTAAAAATAAATGCTGAGCTTGGAGTATAATTATATTTGTAATATAAAATTTGTTTCAAATTAAGAATAAATATTCAGGTAAATAATATCGTGACTGAATATGAAAACATAAAGGAAGGAATATTTTGAGAAATATTAGTCGTTAAGAGATAATTTATTTTTATTGGAGAGATTGTTCAAAAAGAGTTAGTATTAGACATCGATATGTTAAGAAGTAAAAATACTTTGGTTACTTTATTTATTAGTATGTTATTTGATAAAAAATCCAAAATAAATCATACTTGTAGTACAAAAGAAAATTTTATAAAAAATAATTATAAAATGCTGACCCATATATATATCATTCATAAAATTACATAAATAAAATAATCCGATTTGTCCACTAATTAACATTAAAACTGTTCCACCCTTATATCATGATAAATATATAAAATCACTCATAAAAAATAAACTTAATATGAATACTGATATTTCTATACATAAAAAAAAAAACAGTTTTGATTTCGTTGAAAAAAAAAAAATAATAAACATTGAATAAGAACACAAAACTGTTTTTATTGATATTATAAACTTACATATATCCATTTCTAACACGAAACACTACATATTTTAAAATATAAACTTATACATTGTAATAAATATTATATAAATTATAAATAAAATATATTTGTGCGATTAAATATTATATATCATTCAATCAATAAATCAATAATTAATCAAAACTATTTTCAATATAAAAATAAAGCATATTTGCAAAACAATGGGTCTGATTATATATAGACCTATAAGTGCTCTTTAATATATCTTTAATATGAAATTTATATTTTACATTTAAGTTTACAACGAACATGAATAAAAAATCAGATATATTATTAAAAATAAAATATTCAATTCATATATTACTACAAATTCTATAAATATCTAAATAATAATAATAATGAAGAAATAGTTTTTATAACTTATAATAATTAAATGCCTGGGACCCAACCTGCCTCTCTCCAATATAATCTCCTTCCTTCAACAAACTGGACTGCTCAAACTAATTTAATCTCAAGAATCTACTTTTAATTGTATAATATACTAAATATGTTATGTTTTTCTTTTCTTTTTCTTAGCCTCCTAATACATAACTTTTTGTAATAATTTTATTACCCAATGGCCCTGATGCCGAGGGCTTATCTCTATAGTAAAAAAAAAAATAATTAAATCAATCACATAAATAATAGAACTACACATTTCACTAAGAAATCTTTTTTTCTTAAAAATCTTGGTATATATTATCTTAAATATAACTGTAATAGATTTTGTTGGTACAGAAATAATAAATAACAATTTCAAAATAAGATATAACAAAACATATTTTTGAAATAAAATAATAAAGACTTCCCTCAATTCAAATATCGTTAAAAATAATTTATAAAATAATCATTATATAAAATTTAATATCAATACAGATTTAGGTCCGTTTTTTTACCTAAAATAACATTTATATTAAATTCATTTTAAAAGAGTTATCATACACAATAAATTTAAAAAATAAAATACTTATAATAATATTTAAATGTAAAAACCAATTAAAATAAAAAAATTAATTAATCATTTATATAATTACGTTTTAAATTATAATAATTAATAATAAACAAAATATTTATATTTCTTAGTATATGTAATTATAACAAAAACTAATTTTAAATAATCTTTTTTATAAAAATAAATAATCTCTACGACCAGTTTTTCTGAATGCATTCCATCCTTTATTTTATCATTCGTTGATTTTATACGTATCTTATGATAATATTTTATTTCAAAACCCGTTGTAAATTACAAATATAATAATACTTTAGCCTAAGAAATTATTTATTTATTTTTATATACATTTACAAGTAAAAACTGTTTAGTAGATAGCATTTATTTTTTATTATTTTATACTTTGATAGTTTTTATTATCTTTGTCAAAATAATATAATTATTATAAATAAAATGCTATTTAATTTTCACAAGTTAACAATAATCTTTATAATCATTTAAAAATCATATAAGCTTAAACTTCAATTTATTTTATGATTACTTATATTTTAAAGTATTGGACATTGATATTAATGTAAAACAGTCATAGGTTTCCCAATTTTTTACAGTTATTTTTAAATGAACAAATTTTTTTTAGACAATTGATTAGTATACATAATAGTAATAATTTGGTAATTAACATTGTGTATATATAACACTTTGTTATAATTCTTAAATAAGTTTATCCTGAAGTTGATTTGTCAAAACTCTTTGCGTCATATTGTTGTTTTATAGTATAAAGGAACTATGTACGCTATGCTCATTGTGGATATAACGACTTCCTTATGTATTTTCCTGAAGCTTAATATCTGCCATATGGTACAAATTGTTTGGATGTTTATTAACCAACAAGTTTTATCTCCCAATTAAGTCAAGATTATATGGTTTTTTTACTAATACTGTTTTAATCATATTGGTCATCAGTGGAGTTACACAACAACACGAATAATCTAAAAACAAAATCTGTTGATGTTTGAGTATTTATGTTTGAAATTCATTCATTATCTTTATCAAGTTTAAATAACAAATTTAATTTACATACATTATATTTATCTTTTGGAGTTTTATTATATTAATAATTAATTTTATTAATACTACATTTTTTATAAATAATTGTATTATAAAAATAATACATAGCTAAATGTATGTAGCTTAAATAGTTCTTTAGTTTTATTAAAATATTGCTTTTTTAAATAATTCACCATTTTGCACTAATTTATCAGTCTTAATATTGAAATGGCATTACTTCAATTTACATTATTCATAAATAAATTAAAAAATATATACATAAACAACTACCATATACTACCACCTACTTACCCTAAAAATACAATTGTTTGTATTTTTCTCTTATATAATGCCTTTAGCTTTGTTTGGAATTTAAATTGATGAAATGTGTAAGGTCATTTTTACCATCAAAATAACACTAAAGTCAATTAAATTTGTAAGAACCTAAAAATGGTGTGCCTATTTTACATATTTTAGAGCTATGTAAATGGTTTCTTGTTAACACATGTGTTATAATTGGTAGTAATTACTATGAACGAAATAAAAAATGGTATTAATTCGGTGAAATGAAAAAACATTCAACATCATAGAAAAAAATGTACCAAAAAAAACATTTGACTTCCCAACATGTCAAATGACTATTTATTTATATTTTTATTCAAAGAATATTGAGTCGTTTCGTTATAAAAATACATGTATTAAAAAAAAAAAAAAAAAAAAAAACACTTAGTATAGTAATACATACTCAATTGTTTAGTCACAATATTAGATACTTCTATGTATTATTTATAAAACTAAATGCAAAAATCTTACATCAAAAAAATAAACAAGACAATATCATTAAATTATTAGGGTCATAGATCGTTCACCATGTACTAGTCAAATTTCATAGGGATTACGACATATCTTAAAATATTGAGGAAGTCATACAAAAATAACACTTTTTTAAGTCCGCTTTAATTCGTGTGGATGAAATATCGATTTGATGAGAACGGAGTGTTTTAATACTTTTGTCATTCTCGGTTTTAAATGAAAGTGCTTATGTGTATTTGTGTGTCTGTGTGTGTGTTTACGCATTTATATTTTTGCAACGGCAATATTATGGTAATGAACCGTTAGCTCTGTGTAGCAGTACCTCCATCTTAGAAATGATGAGCAGTAAAGTCATTCTGGATTCTCGAGAGACATGAGTGGGAGGAAAAGTTGAGGATGCCATTGTAACGATTAGTTGTTCCTCTCATCCATCGTCAACCAGATCCCGAGTAGTGATATTAAATCATGATAAAATCTTAAGTCTTTTACGACAGTCTATTAAACGCTTTTGTCTCCTCCCCAAAGGAACTCATCCATTTTTTACATTCACAGAAATCGTTATTTTCCCCGTCTCTTTACGTTCATCTAAGGCCACCTCTCCTATAGTACTCATCCCGCCTAGTTTGGTGTTATAGTGCCTCTTCAATTGGTCAGAGAAAACCGAGAGAAACGAAAATAATCAATATACTTCTCATTCTATACACAAGTTACTTTTCACAAAAATAATATTATTATATGTTTCACTTAATTTCATTGCTATTTAAACTTAAAGCAACTACGTCAGAATAGATCCTTATATAATTAATTTGTTTTGGACAAAACCAAACATTACCACATAAAGAAAAAAGAAGCTATGCAAATTATTATAATTTTTTTCTACAGTATTTCCAATACTTTACAATGTTCACCACAATTATAGTTTATCCAATTGTGTTAAAATACTGAGTTTTATAAATGTAATAATTATAATAAATAATTTTTCAATGAATATTAGTATATACCCAATCAATATTTATTTGTATATGATTATTTTAACCTTTAAATTTTTAACACATTTATTACTGCTAAAAAAAATTGACTAGATATGTTTGAACTTTAAAATATAATACATTATATATACACATATATAACTAATATTATTATTTTAATGTTTAATTAATCATGTTTTAATAAGCTTCAATGTTTGACTGTATACTTAAACAATAATTTAATGTACATTTTTAAAGGTAATTTATAAAAGCTTTATTTACAATACCTCTTCTTAGTTAAATGGTCCAATAAATATGTATCAATCAGTTGACTTACAAGTTTTGTTTTTAATATTATTAAAATAAAAAAATACTGCGCTTTATTTTTTTCATGTGGTTATTTTATATTACAATACATAAAACATGTTATTTGTAAAAACTTATACACAGGGAATACTGTCAATAATAAATTAATGCGTATTGGACTTAATAAATATTCATCTATACATATATTTACCATAAAATCTTATCCAGTCTAATATTAATAATAAAAGCGTTTTTAATTGGTTTTATTATAAAAATAAGTATGAATTTGATTAAATATATTATTTTATTATTAATGAACTTATGAAATAAAAAAAAAAAATTATTAGTTTTTTTTTAATCCAAATTTGAAAAAATACATTTATTTCAAATTTTACCACAATGAAATTGATCTCAGTGTTAAAAATAAATGGAAATAATTAATCGGTAACAAATAAAAAACAAAGTAAATAAATAAATTCTGATGGTAAATATACCCAAAGACCTAATCCAAGGATAAATTTGCATTACATGGTAGTAGTAATATTGCCTATACAATACGCCGTGTTAGGTTTTTAACGAAATGTAAATTTCCATTTTATAAATGAACTAAAATCAATAAATGGCATTATTCAATAGAATAAAATTTAGTGTGAATTTCACAGTTATTCAAATTAAAATAGTAATAAAAGCTTATTATTTATATAATAACATAAATAATGAGTAATAGTTTAATTTTTTTAATTTTTTTAATTACTGTTATAAATATCATGTTCAAGTTTTGCTTATTTAATATTTGAGTAGAGATATAAATTAAATGTTTTTTAATTTTGTAAAAGTATGTTGTGTAGTTTACATATTTTTACGATACAATAGAATAGCTATGTTCAAATAAAGTAACTGTTTTTTAGAAAATAATTGACTTCACTAATTATATGACACTACAAAGTGATTGAACGTTAATATCAGAAAACAAAATAACTGCCTACATAGTCAATCAATTGTTATATATTATAAATATATATTTACTTAAATTTATATTATTATACAACTAGAAAAATATAATTGTTTATATATTATTCATCGGCGAACCATGCGATGGTTATACATAGATTATACAATTTAAGACTTCTAATTTTAAAATAAATTGTTATTTCTATTATTTTACATTTACTATTTGCATGAATTATAATAGCATCAAATTGCGCAAAAGATAATTTCAATAAATGACTAGTTATGATAATAAACTTATATTCATTTTGTGCAAATTTAAATGAAAAAATTATATTTGAAATCCAAAAGAAACTTAAACTAGGTAATATTTTATTTATGTTTATTTTTTAAATAATTTTTAACCCCAAATTCAAAATTCTATATATATATAGCTATTTAAAACAATATCAGTTAACAACCATTATGAAAGAAACTAAATAACTCACATTCATGATATCAACCAAGCATTTCTAATATTATTTTTTAATTGAACAGTTATATTTAAACATTTTAACAGTATATTTAAAAATTATTTAAAATCGTTGTATTTTGTATATGTTTTAATAATAGTTTTTTCGGCGTTTCTCTATTTTACAAAGAAACAGCTATGATATTCGTGCTATGATATTTATAAATTTTTTTTTTTTTACATTTGCACTGAACAATTTTTCACAATACTTCAGATCAATATAATAAAGATGGGTACTTATAACTGTTGTTTGAAAATGACAAATAAATTAACAACTATAAAATATTAAAATATATTAATGTCCTTTGAAATATTAAAATTATATTCTAATCAAACGTGTAGAGCTATATTATTTCCACACGACAAGAGAAATCGACCTCTAACAGTTATATTGCAATTATTATAAGTAGGGTTGAGTACTTAAGTGAAGCGCTTCCTAAGACTATCGTACCGTCTGTGGCAGGAACTGATGACCATTCAAAATGGTCCAAAACGCCCCAGAAAACAAGAGTGTATTATCAAAAATCATCATTGTCGTATTGACTTACGGGATTTAACACCCTACCGTGATTGTACATTTACGAGTTTAATCCCTCTTTTGTTTTGCTTGCTTGTTTCCAGGACCTTTCATCGAATTCAAAACCGATTGGTACGGTACGTAATGGTTAAACTAATATGAAAGCTCATTTGGTACTCACACACAAATATATGAATAAATAAATAAACACACATGCATGGACATAGGCCAGCAATGACATAGGACAACACCTGACCAAATGGGGTGGCAAACGTGATGGCGAAATAGGGTTTAATAATTGAATCGATACGGACAGACGAAAAGTGCCACTTATAGTGTATAGTGTTAATGTAGACGAAACACAAGTCATATCAAAAGACGTAGACTAGTGGAAAATAGATTGACATAATCACTTATGCTAATTGTAAACGAGTTTTTTTTTTTTTTTTATTTTATTAGGAAAATAACAGTTGAATTTCTGCAGAGTGCAGTGACCGCTATCGGTCTACCATCATCAGGATAGTAGTATATTGGCTTTGGTTTTTTTAATTTTTTTATTTTAATTTGTTTTTTTTTTTGTGTGTCATTATTTACCGTCGAACCTTGTACAAATCCATTCAAATCCACTAACAAAACGGTCGAAAGGGTTGTTAACCATGTTTATATCAGAGGTATACAAAACTTACAAACGCGCTGGGGAGAGGTATAGTGTCACAATATTATCTGGCCCCACGACAAACCCGATTTGCTTTACTATGAATGCGTAGGTGGAATTTGGGTTGAATTGCACGTACCTTCGTGGTATGATAGGTGCGACGTTATTTAACAAAACTGATAAAACTTTTGACGCTCCTAAAACTGTAAAATGTCTATTGAATCGCATCTATCAGGTCATAAATATTCTCGGTAAGGATTTTAAACTACACTAGATCTTGATAAAAAAGTAACGATGATAAACATAATTTTATTCCCTTCATCATTATGTATTGACACTTTATTGAATATCAAATTATTTCAATAAATTAATGGCTATATGAAATTGTTTGGAATATTCTAAAAGTTTCGTGGAAAAATTAAATCTATTTAAATTACATTTTCTTTTTTTTTTAATTTGCTATTTGTTTATTGGAATTTATTAAAATCTTATAAAACATAATCTTGTGTAATGTACCGTATAAAAATACACTATAAATACAAAGGTGTAGGATTTTTTTTTCATTGTAAATTGATCTTGTATTTTCTTTTTTTTATAATGCTTTCTAGACATTATAAAACAAACATTTAGTAAAACAAAAATAAAATCCGTAGAATAATTTAATTTGAATTCCTCATCGCATCAAAATCTATGTTGGTTATATAGTTTTTATAACCTCAAAAATATGTAAATTGATATACATATTTATAATACAATCTCTAAAATATTTTTATCAAAAACTAAAATAAAAATATAGACGACATATAATATAACATTAATATTATTTTAAATGCAAATTTTAACAGAAATAAAATATTGTTAAAAGGTTTGAATAAATAACTGAAAAAAAAGAATAATAAAATATTTTATATTTTAATATTAAAATAAGATCTTATCAATGTGTAGTTCATTAATTTTTAACTATATACAAGTATTTTGATTTATTTTTAATTTTCAAAATTATTTGTACTGTATGTTAAAAGATAGATATAATTAGATTTATAGATATAATTATTTATGAGGTTCCACGTGGAAAAGTTATTATTATTTTTAGAAATACTGATTAAAACACGTAAATAATAAAAACATTAAATATATTTGAAGTTTTTCTGTGATCATGATTTCTAATATTATGTTTAAGCACATTATAGTTATATTCATTGAAGTAATACTGAACTAAGTTTAAAAATATACAATTATACAATAATATTGAACGTAAATAAAATAACTAAGAAGCTTGAAATTTAAAATAATAGTGTTTTTGTTAATACAAATTATATTTTGCTTATAGATAAGTTATAAATTATGACCCTGTCATTTATAGAACTAACCTTGAAACACAGAATTCTTGTTCGTAATAAACATAATCACTTCTGGACTCATCATCAAACATTTAAAACTTAAAAAATATAAATAAGAAATCTTACATCAACATTTATTTTATTAATCTAATAAAATATTTCTAGTTAGTTACATATTCAGTAAATAATGATAATATCATTAATCAAAATAAAGTTTATGAAAAACCTTCTGAAATAAAAAAAAAATTATAAGAGACCATAAATTACTATAATATCTTGCTATCAAATACACAACGTTTTAAACATTAGATTTCAGTGTCAACAATTTATTAAATTTAACATGTGAAATTTTATCTCTATTTTGACTATTATAATAAATTTACTTAAATTAAATGATAAAAACGTTGAAAATATAAAATAATATAAATTAAAAGTTAATATACATTTATTTTCATTAAAACAAGGTACATACAAATTAATTCATTTTTAATTATTACCATTGAAAGCATTTGAAGTATGTAATAACTGCATTAAATCGGAAGGGCGTTGCCAAAATATAAATCAAAAATAACCGATTTCAACAAAAACAAAGAAAAGAGTAACTACGTAGTTTGTCATTTTTAAATTTACTGATATTCAGTATTCAGCGATTCAAAAAAATAAAATAATATAAAAAAAATAATATAACAAAACTTACTTTTAAGTATAAAATATTTAGAAGCTATAAAAAAAAAAAATAAATAAAAATATATATAATATGTTTCTTAAGCCAGATCATAGTTACATTAAATAATTAGATAAAATGTGTAATACCTAACTTGTCTTAAATGATGAGTTTAACAATTGAAATTATTTATCCCTAAAAATTTACAATTTATAGGATTAAATTATTAATAATTTAGTAATGGAAAAATGTTAAAAATGTACTTTATGAATGAATATAATAAATATTTTATTATAACTTTATTATTATTTTTTATCAATTTTAATGTAATATTCGAATACATTATTTTTAATATAAAATACAAAATATGTATTAAATTTTAATTATATCGGTCATCAATAATTTTCTAAATATTTAAAAAAATAAAAGATTGTGATTGTTAAATTATAAAACAATAATGGAACATTTCTGACCAATACTTGTAAAGGCAATATTTTTCCACTTTATGCTCAATTTGTCTATTTTTTACAAAAAAATCTTAACGTTCTCAAAAAAAAAAGATAAAAAATAATTGAAATTATTTTTAAAAGTTTTCACGACCTTTTTTTTACGATTATTATAATTTTGTAGTCATGTGATGTGTTTTTTTTTTCATCACACGAGACAAATATTGCTTGGGATATTTAATTAGTAATTAAAAAAAAAAAAAAAAGGAAAAAGGTCTTTTAAAAATCTAAATAAACAATGACTACTCACTGCATGCGAAACATGGTCAGTTATATCAAACCTTATTTTTCAACCACTTCATGTGCGAATATTCTGCACGAGTGGTTTAAAGTATATACATATAGTGGTCAGTAATTTATTTCTGTAAAAGTTTTCAAGGTGCACTCAGAGAATATTAAAATTGTGTTGCCGAAAATGATGGTTTTGCTTATGTTTACTGTGAATTTGAACAAATTTTTTTACTGGAATGGATGCAAATAAACATATTTAATGTATTAAACGGCCAATTTCTGTATAAAATGATCCTTAATCAACTATAATATTTGAAAATATCATGCCAATACTTTTACAATTTGAGTAATCAAACAAATAACAATGATATGACATAACTAGAAAAAATCAAGACAAGAAAAATAGTTATTTTGAACAGAGTGTTTATGTTTTGGTTTTTAACCTTTATATTCTTCCGTAAAGTATGATTGTTACAATTTATCGTTTTATAAATATATTCATATCAAAATTTTATAAATTTACAAGATAAATTATTTTAATTTAGAAATAACATTTGAAAATATAATTGAATTTATCTTTATAAAAAAACATTTAATAACTAATGTTATCCTTTTGCACTTCACTTATTCGATTAATTTTAATTGTACATACCAGAAACAGTGTACGAAATGAACTATAACGTCAACATAGTTTTGAATTATAATTAAATTACTGATGTTAATCAACGGTTTGATATTTTTGGAATTACGACCTTTTAAAATCGCTTATTTAAGTCTTGGGATGTAGTGACCTTTTCTGACGGAAAAAGGCGTAGCCGCTTGTATGTTAATTGTTCGAAAGGTAAAACGAAACGAAAGTAACCATACTTCACTGAAACAAGACCTTAAATACAATTTTATAGCAATAACGTAATACTGAATTAATGGAACTCTTGCCAATTTTCGAAATATTATAAGTGAACTTTAATTAGGTGTTCTTTAGTGCATGTTATAACGTGGTGTATAATAGTAGTAGACTTGTAGTTTTTAATATAAATACCAATGTAAACGATAATTTTTTATTTTTTTTTTAAATAACCAGCATTGTTCAATTTTCTATGATGTTTTATGAAGATATACCGCAACATAAATTTAATTATATTATTTCGTATTATCTATACAATTTATAATTTAAGATTATTTAATTCTAAACAAACTGAAAAAAGAATATTAAATTAAAAAAGTTGGATAAATACGTAAGACACATGGATTATTCTCACACAATCAAAAGCATAGAAATAATATTTTCTAAAAAGTGATATTGAGTTAAAGAGGATCATCTATTTTAATTCACCTGATAAGTTTTAATCTCTCAATATCATTTAATTTAATATAAGTAATTAATTAAGTAATCAGGTTGATTAAATAACAGAATCAACTTATACAATAAAAAAACATCTTATTCGAGTATTAAGTCTGATTAAATTAATTAAATGCCTACAGTAAGAATAATTATTTATTTGTAAACATAATTATATTAAATGTTAATCTAATATAAGTATTTTGTCACAAGACGCGTAGCACGTTACATCCCGCGTCAAGCGCCCAACATGGTGTAACCTTGATTACCATATATGATTAAATCAAAACAACACTCACTTGTCTTCATCTTCTAGCTCTTTGTAAAATAAATAAAAAGCACTAGCCATGTGAGGCAGCAAAACTGAAACTAAGGTATTCCCATGGTTTGAAGTGGCAAAAAAGCAGGGAGAATTCTATATATCATTATCAGCGTTTCCGTACAATCACATGGTAATTAATAATTATTTATTATATATATATAATGAGGTATTGCAAGTGAATAATTCCATCAACAAATTATTCATGAGCTGTAGAAATGTATAAACTTGTAATTTACTTATTGTAGTAGAATAATTACATAACAAATTGTAAATATATTTTAGTAAAATAAAAATGGATTTAAAAAAAGTACATATAAGAATATAATATTATATAATTTATAACATATATTTATTATTAGTTAGTTTTATTTTTAGAACACTGTTAAAAATCTAGTAATATCAACTAAATTCCACAGCCTATTTTTTAACTGTTTTATTAGGTATGATAAAAAAGAGGAAAAGAGGAAGAGGAAGACCAAAAAAGAGATGGTTGGAGACTTTGGAGAATGACATGAGGGCTGTCGGTGTGTGCAGAGGAGATGTGATTGACCGAGTAAAGTGGAGATGTAGGACAAGGGTGGCCTACCCCAAATAGTTGGGAGGAAGGCGAAGCAAAAGAAGAAGAAGAAGAAGAAGAAGATTGGTTATGATATTTTTTTAATTTAACAAACTGTTCTATATTGGTAAAATATTCAGAGTAATTTAAAGGGGACGTCTTATAAGTATGGGAGGGAGAGGGGTGGTAAATAATTTTAAAATAATAAGAAAATATATAATACAACTTTATATAAACTCATCGAAACACCCATACTTGCAAAACATTTCTGACAATTACACAGAATTTTTGTGATATTTGAATAGTTATTTTATTTCTATTTTAAATAGATAAAAATAAAACGTTTACTATATTTTGTATTTAACATAAAAATACAACTATTACTAGTTTTTAACTAGCACAGTTATTATATTCTACTGATCACGTCAAATTTCAAAATTATAATTTAAATATTTATAAATCATGACAAAAAAATTTGACATATTTTCCATAAATAAAATTGATCATAAGAAAATGTGTATGAAATTAATTTCATACTTTGCCAAGCAAAAATTACTCAATCAAAAGAAAAACAAAAGAAAAAAAACTAATAAAATTTGACAATTTTAAATTTCTAAAATATTTTTTAAATCATGTAAGACATTGTAGTATTATACATTATCATTAATTTTGAGTAAACATTTCTAGCATATTATTTCATAGCATTAACTATTGAATAAAAAAAAAAAATAATTTTACCAGTAACTTATAATCCTTTTTCAATGTTATTTATTTATTTTTTTTTTTGTTAACTCCTTATTTACAGAATTAAAAAATAAAAACTGTTAATAATATAAGTTTTGTTTAATAATCTGTAGATACATATACAAGTATGATAAATAATTTTATAATTTAAAATCTATCTATTCAAAAAAACAACAGCTTTATTATTAACAATAATTATCTATGCAATGGTGATTTATGTTGCATGAATTATACATTTTAGAATTATAAAGCTATGTTGAAAAAACTCTTAAAAATACATCTTTGGGTTATATTTTTTTAATATATATAGTAAAATAAATTATTTGATTAAAACAAATAATATAATGTAAAATAATATATAAGTAAATATATCGTGTTTTAAAAAATTTATGCCTTGAAATTAATCTCGCATTAATAGATTAAAAAAAATAAAATATGTTGAACACTTCTATAGCATTGTTATTTTCCAAAACTTCACATACATGATAACCAACTCGATTTTCAAAACATTCCGAGATGAATTTTGGAAACAATAATAAATAGCAAAACAACATTCGTAATTACGCAAATCACGTACGAAAATTTTATTAAAACCATTGATTTATAACTATAAAACAAATGGTTGTATTTATTTCACTTGTTTAACTTATGCAAAACAAAAATTGGTCACTACAATTGCTCAGTTACGTTACCCGTTATATATATAATATAAATATAATATATAATATATATATATTATAAATATTAAAAAAAATGGACTCTAAAATCGCTCAGTTATGTTACCCATTATATAAAAACAAAAAAACATAAAACAGATATTATCATGATGAGATGTCGGCAATTATTACCAAATCAATAGTGACCTAACTTCAATTAAGTTATGTGTGGATACATAATTAACATAGATTTGATTTGGAATGGGTATGTAATCAATTTCTCTGTATTACGTAGTTTTTTTGTTAGTTATTTTCTAAGCGCTCAGTAAATTAAGGAAAACATTACCTGTGTAAATTATGAAGTAAAACTATTTCCAGTCGATTAACTTGGTTTCGAGTAATTACGTAACTTTTGGATAACTTCAAGCTGAAAACAAAATAAATAGGTTAATCATTTAAAATTAATTAATAAAAATCATTACTATAAAACCAAAAACATATTTCATTTGATACAGAATAGAAAGTTATATCAACTTTATCAAGTTAAAAAAAAAAAAATAAAAAAAATAATTAGAAAGTATATAGCTTATACAACTCAGTAAAATATCTATTATTTAATCAGTTTATAAATATACTTAAAAAAAAAAAAAAACATTTATCTTCAAAAAAAAATAAAATAAAAAAATAATATTTAGCGCTATCATATAAAGGACAAAGACAACTACAATTTTAAAATATAAGATCCTATAATTTTATAGATGGTGAAATGTTTTATATATATTTACACATAGTGAAAATTTGAAAAAGATCCTTAATATTCATGTATAGTAAGTGCACATTTTTCTTATTGAATATTTAAATTAGATATATTTAATTTTAATTATCAATCTTATTATTTTTAACTGCATTATATTATTTTTTTTTTACATGTTTGATCACATTTATAACTATTTTATATTTTCCATAAAAAACTATATTATTGACAAAAAATAATTAAAAATAAAATATGAATTCATTTTATATTAAAATACTATAAATATGAATTGTTGACAATTTTATAAAATAATTGTATTGATTAATTTTCTACGATTAGTGTAATACGATAAGGATATTATGTAAATATAAATATGTTTTTTTGTAATTTTATTTATTTGTTTGAACTTTGTAGGAAATGAACAGCAATATTACTTTTGCTTACATTGTGTATTATTTAAATTTTTTTTAATTTAATCAATAATGTTTTATTATAAAACAGTCAAACGGAAAACTAACGATTATGAGATTATGGTAAATGCATGTTATAGCTTGCATAACGATTTAAATAGAAATGTAAACGTGACATGTTTTAACAAAGATTTCCTTATTGGGTACATTTAAAACTAAATTTTTTTTTAGATTAAACATTGTACTTACAAAATATTTCGATTGAAACGCTAAATCGTCTATTAACTTTTCCATAAAATCATTATCGTCGGTTATTATCCACTTATTTATTTTAATGATTGTTAACTAAAATTTAATGAGTTTAAGAAAATTTTTTATTTCTTTTTACTTAAAAAAATTTATAAACTTTACAAATGAACTTAACACTCCGTATTATTTCATAATTTATATAATATATTAATCGAGTATAATTGCTTCAAATTCTATTTTTTATGTTCCCAATCAAAAATTAAGACTTAATTCTAAGATTTTAGTGCAATAATACGAAATTAGTTTATAATTATTGTTTTTTTTATTTTAAATTATATGTACTCTACATCAACTTGGCCTTTACATTCATTCCTACTTTTTAATGATTATTTAAACCATAAGAATTTGGATTAATACATTTAATTGCATCAAAGTATATTTTTATACAATTTACACTAACGTAAATTTTCTTCTAGACAGCTTTTTATGGTGGTAATTGTGTAGTATTTTCATCGTTCATGGTATCGTTATACCACTGTAACACATGAATTCAAATTATTTGCATGTGTGAATGTTAAAAACCGAATGTTAAAAAATAATCATAAATCGGTCTGTAGTCCACTTGGGTATATATTTTGTATAAAAACAGTCTAGAAAAACAATTATTACTGTTATATATTATTATAAAAACCTAAAATAAAAGTATTAATTCTAAATAAATATATTAAATAAACTGTATTAATGCATTGAGTTTATGATTGACTTTTATATTTTATTTTAAAGTTAAAAAGATTCAACTAAATCTCCAAAAATAAGTTATGTAATATAATTTTACAGGTATATACCAATAAGTTGTATATTTTTTTGTAAAGATTGAGAATTTTTAATTTGAAATAAGTACTTACCAATAGGGGATTATTGACGATCACCAGAATTGTCAGTTTTCAATCGATCACTAATAACGTCAAAACAAGATGTAAATTGTTCAAAATATTATGCAAAATCAAATTTGTATAAAATAACAGGACCACAGTCGAAGACTTTGATGACAAGAGCAGTCCAAAACTCGCAAACATAGCTGGTACTGAGTTGAAACCGATTGATGGTTAGTAAGATGACGATGAAGAACAGCAACCGGATTTGCCAGAAGCGCAGCAACCCAACGAACGGCGATCACCGGCAACGCAACGTTAGTAGGCTGAAAACCACTGCTACCGCTGGGACATAAATGTATACATATACGTATTTGGTATTTTACAAGACCAACAAATCTGTCACCCTAATGATTCACTTACGCTGGCCAGTTGCCCCGGGAACATTATTGCTAGCCTACCGTCAATGTGATTAAGCGGTCGGTCGTGATTCTCCCCATTGCTTTTTGTGTGTTCAAGTTAATGTCAACTTGTTATACATCTGAAAAATAAAAAACTCTACTTGTGTATGATTGGAAAACATCCGGTATCGAATCTTATGTCTCGACAATTTTTTAAATACGTTTTAAGGAAATATAAATCCCAGCGTGGTACAAATTACTTAATTATTAATTTATTTCGCAAAACGAGACGGCCCTCAGAGGAGTCCGTGCACACCGTTTCAGTGCTACTCCGGCATCGTTGACAATGATAAACGGCAAAAGGGTACCTATCTCGTACTGACAGTAGTCTGGTCACTTGTCTGACGCATTACTTGTACAATCTACATTTGATAAATGTATTTATATATACATACAATATATACAAGGTCTATCTTTGAGGTTGCTCACTCCTATTTTGTGCTTCAATTATGCATTTTTTTTAATTCTGATTTTTGGACAATGTAGGTATATTAGACTAAGTAAGATATTTTGTACATTCTTATAAGACGAGTATCACGTAAAATTTTCGTATATTAGCAACAATACTGTTTTTATCGAATTTTTGATTTAACATGGTAGACATTTTGTCCGGTTTTTTTTGGAGTTATGCACATTTATCTTTTTATTCTAAGGCTTTTTATGATTATTTCTTTGATCCATATCTCAGTAAACTTATTATACAAATGAAAAATATCGTTATTTTGATAATTTTACACTTTTTAGATATGTTTTTAAATATTAAAGTATTTGTCTAAATTTAAACTATATATACTATATTACATGCTTCAGTAGTGATATAAATAACCTATGTAATTAAAAATATAGTTTCATGGTAGTTACACATTTTCTACAAACCAGAATTTAAAACAATGTGTAAAAAAGGACGATCAAGTTTAAAAATCCACCCTGTATTTATGTAAAATATTTATATGTACATACAGACACCTGCTACTTCCACGGTTACCAATGACGCATGTAAAACAGGATCTCATAGCCTTCGGAATCTTGTATTCCTAGAAGTATTTGATCTCAGTTGACAGCGGTCGAGTCACATCTTGTTCTTTTTTTATTTCGACCCATGATAACATCATGGTATCAAACACGTATCTTAGTGGTCCGTTCTACATAATTACGGTATCATCAGTGAACCACTGCAATCGCTGGTGGTTCCGATTAAATCATAACAATATCGTATTTACAACAAAAAAAATCAAAATTTACTTGTGTAAATACTTGTACTGTATTTAGTTAGATAACGATCCAGTTATTGCTTTCAAATGTTTAAGTAGACGACAATACAGTTTAATAAACGATTAATTAAATGATTAATCGATCAACTAAATTGCAGATTATCATCGAGTAGTGAAAGGATACTACTCACAATATCCAATTGATCGGGTGTAATTATTACAAAATCACGACCAATTGATATTTGTTGCAATTCGATTAGTCGTACAATTTTCTTTGACGTTTTAGACCATCCGTTGTTTAAAAATAAAATAATATATAATTTCCTGGTAAGTAAAATGAAAATAATTTGTTAACAAACATTATCAATTATATAAAAATGGTATTTTCCATATAGGTTCTGTACACAAATAAATATAGGAAATAGGAATGAGGTAATTCAATATGTTTTTTTCCAACATAATTTTTATGTAGCACGTTATTTATAATACGTTCATATAAAAATATATTAGAAGTTATAACATATTTTAACTTTGTGTTATTTTCGATTATGCACTGTCAAGACTAAATTTATTGGGTCAAACATTCATTATTATGGATAACTAAATCCATTTTTACTGCTAAAAAAGGTGTCGTCAGACACAAAAAAAAACACACATCATTGTAAAACCAATAGATTCCTTTACTTCGTTCAGAATCTAAAACGAACAAGAAAATTCCGTTAAAGATTTAAATAAATGTAATAAAAACATTAAATTAACACATGAAGTACAAATAAATAATAATTAAAATTTCATAGATGTTACAATTCCCATAATAGATAAAAAAATTGAATTTAGTATAAATAAGAAACCTACACAAACTTACGCTATATATCACATGGTTCTAACCACCCATATTCTCAAATATCATATTTTAATTCAATATTCTGTAGACAAGAACGCATCCCATTAAATAAATCTAATTATCAACATGAACTAAATATTATCTATAATATAGTCCATAAAAATAATTTAAATTTAAATATTATTAAAAATATTCATAAACGTATTAAAGAAAATATAAAACACAACACATCAAATAATATTGTTCACTATTATTGAATGAAATATCAAATTATATACTTTAAAAAATAATAAATTCTAAACAATAATTCTAATAATAGAAAAATCATTTATAAGATTAATTCTGACACAAAAAAAATAAATAAATAAATAAATAAAAAATAAAAAAATAAAAAAAACACACATCATTGTAAAACCAATAGATTCCATCTCTCCGTTCAGAATCTAAAAAAAATATATTATTAGTTGTAACAAACATTTTAACCGGCTTTAAACAATTAATTACTAAAATTTTTATCTATAACCTAAATCAAATAAATAATTTAAGTACAATTCATATTACTTTATTACATTTTTTAAATTAAGATTATTTTATTCGTTTTTAAAATTGTATGAGAAATATGTATAGATTAAACGTTTTAAAACTTTATTTTGATTTAAATAAAATTATAAACTCGACTAACTTAATAACTTGTGGGTGTACGAGTATAGCAAAAAAATAACTGATACAATTTATTACTGAATAAAACAATAAATTAATATTTTTTTAACTAATTTAACTCTTGCAAAGATTATATGATCTGAAAAGGGCAAGATAAAAGTATCCACGATTCAGTTACAATTACGATTTCCGATTTTAATATGTAGTAAATTCATAAAATAATAAATTGTATTATTGTACTCATTACAGAGAAGACTAAATATTATTATAAAATAAATTTAGATGAATATTAAAAAGCTACATTGTGTTTGTTTCCTATTGTACGGTATTTTTATAAAGTATACGATGTATTCATATATTCATAACGCTATTATTCCCTGAACCTATACAATTATTTATTTCTGGTATTTTTTTTTTTTTTTTTTTTTTTTTTTTAAAGTAAATATGAATGGAATAAGGAACGTATTTAAATTTGTATAACTAAAAATTAAATTTAATTGCTGATATTTTATTTTTTCATTATTACTTGTCAGCTGTTCTATTCTATCGCATATAACAATATAACGTCAATTTATACATAAAAGAGCACGGAGCACTTTGAAACATTCATAATGTTTTCAATACATTTTCCGTAAGCTAATATTGGAATTATAGTTCTTGAAATCCTATATTCATGTATTTACTTTTTTTTTTTATAAATATGTATCTAAATATAACTTTTGTTTCAGTAAGACACCTGATTTTCACTACAGACACACATGTATTATTTTACATCGAAGTTAATTGGATGCTTTGGTGAGAGAAAATGTTTCGCTGGTTTTAAGACGATTCCCGATTTACCGAACGAATTTCATTCACCCTGTTAAAAATTTTAAAATAATATCGTTGTAGTTGCCAATCAAAAAGTTTAACAATAGAGTAGCTCTCTCTACGTATTTTTACAGTCAACAATAATAATCAATGAATTCTACAAAATGAGTAAATGCATTAGCCAACATGATTACAGAAACAGCTCATTGGCTATATAGCTATAATATTTATATTTAATATAGGTACTCATACAATGCTATAGAACGTCAGAAAATTTAAAATTCACTCTACTATCATCATTTAATATTAATTTTTTTCAGCCATAACACATACCGCTAGGTTTATCCTAGCTATGAAATTCTGTCTTAAATAAAAATGTTTAAGTCTGATTTTTTATTATGTAACATACATTCATCAACTATTTAAATACTACTTTTAAAAAATTAAAATTTTTTTCAATTTTAATTATTTAGGAAATATTTAATTTTATTTAACATGATGATTTCAATAATTACCAAACGAAGAGTATGTAAAAAAAATACAATTTAAATAATTAAAAAAAAAAAAAAAAAAAACATTAATAAAATATAAGATTTTGTGTATTTTCAACCTAAATTTTTCATTTTAGAATAATCAATTACTCATATATAAACTATTTAAATATGTCTTTACCAAAATAGAACCGAAGATAATACAAAATCAACACAATATCCAATGGTGTAAAAAATATACAGAATTATACATAAATCATTAATACTAACTCTAAGATATATAAAAATTAAATAATTCGATCATGGGAAAAACTATTGCCACACTTATTACTTTTGCCACGTATAGAAATACGTACCTTGTTACACTTATCGCAATCATGTCTTGTCATATGATCGAGCTTTTGTAGCGTTTAAGTTTCTAGTTTTAAACGACTGTAGTAATTACTGATACAAATTTTATAGTCCGGGATCTTCGAACCCTCAACGAGTATTCATTTGATTAACTAACACGAAATCTACATTAAACGTCACAAATTGATACTTATAAATTTCATATTTATTCAACAAACAAATCAGTATAAAAAAAAAAAAAATAAATAAAAAAAAAACCTACTGAATCAGTATATACATATGTATTATAATAATTATAGTTACATATTACGATATACATGATATAATATGGAAGAAAACTTACTATTTTAAAATTACAGCATACTCGATCTGTGAATTATTCAGTACACGTTTGTTGATGTGGGTTATATCTGAGATTCGTTAATTAAATATTTAAGCGTAGTCCTTGCAGGAATACGATTCTAAGCTAAATAGATTTTTTTTTTCATTTATTAAATAATGAATATGCTAAATTCAAATGTACAGCATTTAAAAATATTTTACGTGAAATAAAGATGTGTATATATATATTTTTTAATTAATTAATTAAATAATAATTTTTTTTATTTAATTAGCTTTTAGTAAATATATTAAGCTCAAGAATTAAATTCATATCATAAATACATATATATGGTATACGTACATATGACATCATATAATACAGAATCTGCATGGTAATTATAAACGCGCCGAATCCAAATACAATTGAGGCGTTGACATGAAAAAGGTACTAAGTCATATAAACCAAATTTTACAGGAAAAGGAAAAAACCGTTTGTAATATATTTTAAACCTTCTTTTATTCGAAAAAAAAACTTTTATTTTAACAATCGTCTTACTTATACATACTTAAACTTAATTTTAATTTAAAAAAAAATATTTTTTTTATATTTATAAGATTTAAATTTAAATTATTTAATAATATGTGCAAAAATATTTTTTATTTATTTTTAACTCACAGTTAGCGCCATTTTATGCTCAACGTAAGTACTACTATATAAATAAATTTGAATTAGTTCTTTTAATAGGCCATTAGCATATGTATTTATTACATTTTAAACGACAAAACGAAATTTTTTTTTCTACGTACCTTTTCCATGTCAACACTTCAATTATAAAAAGATACGAAACCTATTAAGATTGTAACTATATAATATTATATAATATAATAGGTATAATATTATACCTTCATTATTTTTAGTATCACGGACATTTAGATTAAAGAAAAATACATGCATTTTTTTTTTGCGTTGAAGACATATTTCACTAAATTACCTTCTCTCGACTAGGTAGTGGAAATGTCCATTTACATAATGTCGAAAATGTATTATATTAATTCTATATGGACAAAAATTATGAGATAGGAATGTGTGAAACCTAAAGTCTGTGCAATAGATGTTGTATGATTATCATTTATGTGATACAACTTCTAGAATGTATAATAAGTTAAGAAGTACTCGTAATGTTCTTAGAAGAAATATCATTTATATCAGTGTTCCTTGTTAATTTATTCTTAAATACAGAAACATTTTAAGCAACGTAAAACAGTGAAGCCAATAACTCTATGTTGTGTGTCTCAAAGATCAATTTTTCATAGTTAGTCGAACTTTTTGTGGGGTAAACGATTACATTACATCTGGTATCATCATGAATAAGAGTATTATACAAGGAGGTGGACCTTTTTGAGTAATAGGCCGATAACAGTTACCATTTTATTTAAAGCAGTTTGTATCTATTTTAATGTGTGATTAGAAACTCGTTCCAAACAGCATTACAGTTTACAAATTTCTTTAACAGAAAATATTTTTATTTGTAAAAATAAGTGTCAAAAAATTAACTAGGATTTAAAAATATTTTCTTTTATTCTTTCTAGTATAATAATTAATATAAAAACAAAACGTAAAATATTAATATAACGTATAAACAAGAATATAGAATAAGTTAAGAGAATAATGATTTGTTATATAAATATTCTATTTATTGGTCTCATCTTACTATGTAATTTATCATCAGTGTCCGTTTTAAATATTATATTCTGTGGTTTCACCAATTGTATCAAACCAATATTTTTCAGACTTCTTATCGTTAAAATTAAGCAAATTAGATCAATTAGACAAAATTCGTTTATAAGATATATATGGCGAAACGAAGACAGATTCGTAAACTTCGTCAATCACAAAGTTTTAATCAAAGTCATAATTACGACCGTAATCGTTTTAACAGTAATTGTAAATTATCGTAAATTATTTATGTTTGTACATTTAAGGATATATATCAAACTGATTTAATCATTTAAAACTTCCATTTTGAGTAAACCAGCAAAGAGTTATAGCTGTTAACAGTAAAGATTAATATCAAGTTACAAAAAAAAAAAAAAAAAATACGAAACAATGACAACTACATACTTAATATTAATTTTAGGTTACATTAACAGTAGATAAAAAAATATACATTTAAACATGAAGTTATATCATAAAGTTTTATATCTGAATTAAAAATGAAAATGAACTATCACAGAATTCGATGATTCATTTATACAATTTTGACGAATTTCTCAATTTTTTAAAAGAGAAGGGGTATTGTTCAACGTTTCCCCAAACCAAATTGGTAAAATAAAGACATTGTTTACAAATACTCGTATTTGTATGAACAAAATTAAAATAAATTTACAAATATGGAAAAAATACAAAAAAAATTAATAATACATTAAGTCAGTATATCCTAGTATATCAGTATATGACCTATCTTGGTTTTTAATAAAAATGCAAACTGTATTTATTGGTTCATTATATTTTTCTATATTTTATGTCTATTGAATATTTGTATATTTAAGTATTCATTTATGGATCGTTGAAAATAAAATGTTAATTTGTAAACTTTTTGGTACGAGGTAATTTATAGATATTTGGGATATTTATATTTTTTTGTTTGAGCATAAACATAGTTGTACGAAAAATTATTTTAACTGGTTAAATATATAAATTAAACGCATATAAACATATTTTAATTATATTTAAAATATGTTACTATTCCATATTGATTATGATTGATAGCTCCAATTAATTTACATCCAGCTATTCGTATGTATCCTCGTTTTTGCTAATCGACATCATCAGTTGTGTGTGTCTCCTGAATGGAAATGATTTTCATTATTGTTGATTATGCTTTTTGAAAATATTTCATATTTTGCTTTTGAGATACCCTCAACATTAAGGTTATATATCCTAAGACAAGTACTTATATTTAGCATCAAATGATCCTTAAAAGAACCATTTTTGTTAGGCATTTTATGTTAGTGATAGTGTTGATTTGTGTTGCTGGGTATAAGCGCTAAATTGATGGTATTAGTTATACTAGTAAATTGTTAATGCTTGTTAGTGGTAACAGATACTAGTATACGCAGGGAAGGCCACGGGCAGACTATCATCATATTCCCCTGCATTTTTCTTATTATATACATATATATTTTTATCAATATATATATATTGATACTATATATGTCACATAATTAAATTGGTGAACTTTTATCAATCATTTGTAACAAAATACAAAATGTTATTAATTTTTTTTAATAAGCTAAAGAACAACAAATAGTTAAATTTGTATCTAAAAATATGTCAAACGAAAATTTTCACAACGATTTTTTTTCTTGCATGTAGTATTACATAAAATAATTTGCAATCAACATTTATTCAAGAAATAAATATATAATTATGTATAACGTTTCCGATAATAAATTTTTTCTTCTGTTTTCAAGGAGGCTTAATGCAGAAATGTTGTACCTACACTTGTATTTATATAGTTATTTATACTATACTAAAGTTCTGTTGGGCTATGACATTAAATATTTTTTCTGATGTACTCACATAAATTATTTTATGAATGAACATAGATTTTACTAAAATATTTTTTTCTGTTTGATGATTTTAATTTAGTTCTATGTTTTGGCTTAATGCTATGAATAGCATAATATATAATAAACATAATATATAATTTTTTATTGTAATTGTTTTGTTCACTAAAATTGATTGTTTTCTGTATTGTCTACATTTATATAAAATGAGTATGGTTTTTGTATAATTCAACCATTGATTTTTTCATTCTTTAGGGGCTTTTATTTTTTTATTTTTATAATTTTAATTTAAAGAATCCCTGTATGTCTATTATGACAATCTCATTCTTGATTTTTTTTTTTATAGATAACCTGGTAACTATGATCTATCTAACACTATAATTTCAATTTTCATTTAAAATAAAACTTAAATTAAAACACCCTAAACGAATAAATCGTAATATACTCATATATACATACCTAGATACATTATAGTGTAAACACAACATACAAATTATTGTTCGGTTTATGAAAAATATTATAACAGGTGTAAACAGTTAAAGTTATAATAATTATTATAATATTTTTACATTCATAATAGTATTTTTTAAAAAAATTTTCTAGACGACTTAAGGTTTTCATATTTTTTTTATGTAGTAATTCCTTAGTATGAAAAATGTAATAAATGTTTTTTATACTAAAACTATTTTATACATGTGGATAAATTTTAATGTATTCATCAATCATATGATAAATGTTAAGTAGCTTTAAAATTTAACTTATTTAAATTAACGTATTCTAAACGATTTTTTTTTACTAAAAAATCAATAAAAACTCGTACACCAATCATGTAGCCCGAGTTAAAATCGTATTAGGTTTGGTATTATACTTCTACATTTAAATTATTCTTAATTACAGTTTTTTATCATTTCAACGTATATCATTTCAAAAATCATATTTAATAAAATAAATGGAAACCTAAAATATTTTTTTAAGTAGAACCATATTTCGGTAAACGTTATGTTTTTTCGACTGTTTTCAATCATTAAATATATATTATACATAGCCGAATAGTAGGTCACCGTCAACTTCGATATAAATATCATCATCTGCGTTGATAGCATATTTACAATCGAAAATAACAAAATAATATTTATTTACATTTTTATACTATAATTATGTACATAAATTGATTTTTCTTGTAATATTTTTATTAAAATGAAAATTAGGTAGTTCCCGTTACTAAGGAAAATTAATTATCTGATTCCATATTTCTTAGTAACCAATAAAGAATCATTTTTTTCCGATTTTCTTTTTGGAAATCATAAAATGAATAATAATTTTCATAAAGAAATATCAATAATTCAGTCAATTTAAATGTAAAATGTTGCAGAGGAAATTAATGGTAGCTGTAGTTAAACGTAAACAATGGTCTTCTTAAACATATCGTGTAATCTATATTCAGTTTTTTATATCAAATTTGAATGAAAAAAGTTTACAAATTATATTTTATGTTTTGATATTTAATGAAAATTAATTTAATGTAAATTATAATTTTGTTGTTATTTTCATTATTTTTAAAGATAATTTGAAGCAAATATTACTAAAATTATAAATTGTTTTCACTTATACATAATTTTAGTGATACATAAGTAAGGTTTTAATTAAACTGCTAATATGTGTTCAAAAAATTATTATGAACTATTATTGTAAAAATATATATGAAACTATGAAGTATTTTGGATTATTGGATCAACTTCGAGCATTCAAATTTGTTTAATAAAAGTTATCCGAATAGAATGTATGTACATTTTACAAAAAAAAAAAAAAAACGTGATACCAAATCGTTTGTTAAATTGTTTATGTAAGAAATATATTCGTCCAAATGGCTTATTTTGCGTGTAAAACCCGTTTAGCTTTTATTCATAAAATACTTTTAAATAAATCATTGAGGTAACTTAAGTGTACTTGTGGGAACTTTGTTTCACAAATTCAATTTAGCCACTTAAGATACCTATCCATGTTATTATTCTAAAATTGTATTATGAAATGACAAATATAATTTTTCATCAGTTTAAAAATAATACTGATGTAAACAATAATATTATCATAGCTATTATTAATTTAAATCGTTAAACCTTATTAAGTTTACATTAAAATTATTCCGTTTTTCTGCAAATATAATACACGTTTGAGTACGTAATGCCGTGTATGTTTAAGTAGCTGGATCGCTCGCATCAAATAATTTACAAAACAAAAAGAAACAATATTTTTTCTATAATTACTAATCAGATTTATCATTGCCGTTAATACAATGCATTCCATGCATACTAATTTATAAAGACGTAGATACAAAGTTAAATAAATGTACCGACAGTATTAAATACAAATAGCAAGGCTGGGCAAGTTAATAATTTTTTTTAACTCAGTTAAATATTTTTTGTTTTATTTAATTCAAAGTTAAGTTAATAAACTTGTTATTACATCAATTAGGTTTAAAGTTGAGTTAATACATTTTTTTAACTTAACTCAATTTCAATTATTAAGTTAATTAAAAAAAAAAAGAACCGGATGGGCCTCGCTCTGCTGTACAGTTGGGGGTGGAGTGCACTTCGTTTATAGGATAGGTCATTTTTACAATGGATTTGTTAAATTTGAATGCAATGATAGATATCATTGTACACGAATAACGATTCTGAACAGAGTTAATATGTTTGTCTAGGATATAATACATTGTTATTTATAAATATTGTAAAAAGTATATTTTATTTTGAAACGATAAATATATTTTTCAATTAGGATGGGTTGGCAGTTGCATACAGCGACATTGTTAAATTATTTAAAAATAATGCATGTAGTTATTATAATAATACCTTATATTAACATATAGTATATATAAAAATTTTAGATTCTGAACGGAGTGATGGAATCTATTGGTTTTACAATGATGTGTGTTTTATTTTTTTTTTTTATTATTTATTTTTTTATTTTTTTTTTTTTGTGTCTGACGACACCTTTTTTGGCAGTACAAATGCTTATGTAGCAACTTTTCTGAAAGGAAAGTGAATCTAGTTGGTACTTTGGGGGGTCAAAAGTGAAAAATTTTTTAAATGCGACAGGAAAAACCCTAAAAAAATAAGGGAAAAACAGGAGTTTTTACGCAAAACCAGTTTTCGACAAAATCAAATTTTTTATTTTGCTATAACTCAAAAACTAATCTATGTAAATACTTGGAATTTTCACCAAATGTTAAGATTAGCGTTCTTTATACACCGTTAAATTTTCAAAGTATTTTGACTTTTATTGAGCTATTTATAGACAATTGAAATTTTAAATTTTTTTAATTTTTTTTTTTTTAATAACGATAAAATTTTTTTGGCTGGCCAGAAAATCTTGAAAATTTAATACAAGGTTTCTTATAAGTTGTTCAAAATTTTCACACTAGGTTATCTATAAGCTACTCTAAAAACATCTTTAAAAAAATTTTTACCGGAATTAGAGGAAAAAATTTTATGACTGTTTGAAATTTAAATATTTACGAAATTGCATAAAATAGCCATTTATTCGCTATGATTTATTCTCAAACGATTTTAAATATTTGTTATAATTCAAAAAGTATAAGTCGCAGATTTTTGAAATTTCTACTAGCTGTTAAGATTGGTATTTCCTTTATGTCATATTTTTTTCAAAATATAATATTGATTTTTAAGTCACTTATAGGCATTTAAAATATTCGATTTTTTTACATTTTATTTTTATAATCGGTGATAAAAAAAATTTGGCTCGTACAAAATATTTGAAAATTTAATAGAAGATTCTACAGAAGTAGTTCTTAATATCATTCAAAAATTATTAAAATCCATAGGCACAATTCGATTATTTCGATTCAATTTCGATTTTTCTAAATTTTTCGTTTCAAAATAAAATATACTTATTACAATATTTATAAATAACATTGCATTATATTCTAGACAAACATATCATCTCCGTTCAGAATCGTTTTTCGTATACAATGATACCTATCATTGAATTCAAATTTAACAAATCCATTATAATGACCTATTCTATGAAGAGTCGCACTTCACCCCCAAGTGTACAGCAGAGCGAGGCCCGTCCGGTTATTGTTTTGTATGGGGATATTTGAAAACAATAGTCTACCTAGGTCCACCAGTAAATTTAGCAGATTTAAGAAATAAAATCGTGGTTACCTGTTATAACCTTACCGAAAATCAAATAATGACCTACGTTACCACAGCCCCCCAATTTTTAGTTTTGCAATTTTTTTTGTGCCAATAATTAGTGCTCAATTCCTGCCAATTCCTGCCATATTCTAAGAATTCCTGCTGTACCAGTTTTTCCAAATTTGGTGAATATTTCGAGTTGTTGTGATTTTTGGTTTTTGAGTTAGAGTATTTTATAAAAATGTAATTTGTAAAAACGTGATTTTGCATAAAATTTCCCGTTTTTTCGTAATTTTTTTATCGTTTTTTCGATTTTTTTAAAAAAGTATTGAAAAAGTTGGATTTTTGATTTGCCAAAGTACCATCTACGTTCACTTTCCTTTCAGATAAGTTGCTATTTTAGCAAATCGAAGCATTTGTTTTGCCAAAAATGGTGTCGTCAGACACAAAAAAAAATTAATTAATTAAAAAAATTAAAAATTAAAAAATAAAAAAATAAAAAAAAAACATTGTATAACCAATAGATTCTATCAATATGTTCTGAATCTAAAGAAATAAAAAAAAAATAAAAAAATAACACACACATTATTGTAAAACCAATAAATTCAATCACTCCGTTCAGAATCTAAAAATATATATATTGGTAAGATATTAAAATAAGTGAAAATCACTTGAATATAGTAATACACCCTATACTTATGATAAGTCAAAATATGTCAAAATACTTTGAAATCTTAACCATGTATAGAGAACGTCAATATAAAGATTTGGTGAAAATTTCAAGTTGTTGCGGTTTTTCATTTTTGAGTTAGAGCATTTTAAAAAAAACCGATATCTTTGTCAGTCTAGAATATTATACATTATATTATATTTTACATGTAATTTTATGTCAATATTCGCTGTTCAAACGCTTATAAAAAAAAATTGTGCCTATGGATTTTATTAATTTTTGAATGACTTTAAGAACTACTTCTGTGGAATCTTCTATTAAATTTTCACGTATTTTGTACGAGCTAAATTTTTTTTATCACCGATTATAAAAAAAAAATGTAAAAAAATCGAATATTTTAAATGCCTATAAGTGGCTTAAAAATCAATATAATATTTTGAAAAAAATATGACATAAAGGAAATACCAATCTTAACAACTGGTAGAAATTTCAAAAATCTGCGACTTATACTTTTTGAATTATAAAAAATATTTAAAATCGTTTGAGAATAAATCGCTATTTTATGCAATTTCGTAAATATTTAAATTTCAAACCGTCATAAAATTTTTTCCTCTAATTCCGGTAGAAATTTTTTTAAAGATTTTTGAAGAGTAGCTTATAGATAACCTCGTGTTAAAATTTTGAACCTTAAGTATGAACAGAAAAAATTTTATGAATTTTTATCTACAAAATAACTTGCAAATTATCGTGATTTTTACATATTTCGTATAAATTGGAACTTTGAGCACTTATAAAAAAAAATTGTGACTCACGATTTTAGATTTTTTTTTATCAGTTAAGGAACAACTTATAAGAAGCCTTGTATTAAATTTTCAAGATTTTCTAGGCAGCCAAAAAAATTTTATCGTTATTTAAAAAAAAAATACTTAAAAAAATTGAAAATTTCAATTGTCTATAAATAGCTTAATAAAAGTCAAAATACTTGGAAAATTTAATGGTGTATAGAGAACGCTAATCTAAACATTTGGTGAAAATTTCAAGTATTTACATCGATTAGTTTTTGAGTTATAGCAAAATAAAAAATTTGATTATGTCGAAAACTGGTTTTGCGTAAAAACTCCCGTTTTTTCCCAAATTTTTTTATGGTTTTTCCCGTCGCATTTAAAAAATATTGGAAATTTTTAACTTTTGACCCCCCAAAGTACCAAATAGATTCACTTTCCTTTCAGAAAAGTTGCTACATAAGGCAATCGAAGCATTTTAACTGCCCCAAAACGTGTCGACAGACACAAAAAAAAAAAAAAAAAAAAAACACACATCATTGTAAAATCAATACATTCTTCACTCCGTTCAGAATCTAAAATAATATTGGAAAGATATTAAAATAAGTGAAAATCACTTGAATATATTAATACACCCTATACTTATGATAATAGATGTATAAAAATATATAATTATGTATGTAATTTAAAACCTATTGTAGGACTGTATCGCCTGTATAATTTTATAACTATATTTCACGTTTTAACATTTACAATTCGAAATTAAATAACACAAATGTTTAAAAAATTAGGTATAGAAAAATTTACTACTCGTATATTTTAATTATTAACTTATAAATAAAACTATTATTTGTATTTTATAGCAAGGTTATTCAAAATATTTATTGAATTTTAATAATAGTGTCCATCTCAAATTGTGATCAGCCATTGATCCTCTTCTCTTGTTTAATAACTGTCCTCCAGCACTAAAAGCTGCTCAACATGAGCAGATGAAGGGACGGTAGTATATACTTTATATATAATTCTTTAAGGGGATTTGGTAACTCTGAAAGAGATTTAATATTTTTATTTGATAAATAATTTTCAACAAGAAGTTTAAATCAGTATATGAAATTGTTGAATTATTTTCCTCGACAAACCGTGAATATACTAAAATATTTTATGGATAACACGAAAATTCAAAATTAACATAATTGGATATTTTAAAATAATACAAGTTAATTTTAAGTTAACGTATATCCTAATGAGTTAATTTAAAGTTGAGTTAATTAAAACAGAGAAATAGTAAGTTAAGTTAATAAGTTGAAATTAACTTAACTTTTAACTTATTAACTCGTTGATGCCCATCCTTGACAAATAGAGATAGTTCTGTCTTAAGTCTTTTATTTTTATTATACGTTTTAATTGACTAAAATAAGATTAATTGGTGTGTATTTAATATGATGGGTTTCGTGAATATTTGATTATTAAAAACGACATCTTAACATAGAATATGATTGGAAAACATAGAACAATATTAATTCATTAAAAATATACGTACTCACCCATTAGAAAATGAATACAATCTAACATTTTCATAATACTGCGTATTATCTGAACTACAAAATATTTATTCATAACATTTCGGTGAATTATTTTTTATCTTAATATGATTTTAAATTTATTTTTAAAACACATTTTTTATTTTTAAATTCACAACCTGGACCAAAATATTCTTTAAAAAAAAAAATGAGTACACAAAAACTCAACATCAAACCATTAAGTAATTATTTAAAATATTTTAGAAAATAGTTTAGTAATTTTATTCACTTTCATCGATTTTGAAAATGTCCATTTTTTTCGAATCAAACTATTAAGAAAAAAATTTCATTTAAAAATAAAAATTTAAAAGAAACTGATTAATACTAATTTACCTCAAATTGCAACATGTAACCCTTTAGTTGTGATCATCGTAAATCATTGTATTCCAAATACTATTCTAAGAAATGGATGGTTATAGAATAAACATATTAGGTTTTGAGAATATTTTATAAAATATTTTTATAATTCTTAAAATATTGACAAAAACTATGAAAGTAGAACAATAATTAAGTAGGTACAACTGAAACGTAATAAATTATTTAAGTTATAAATTGCAAAAAATACTTAAAAGTTATATCGTTTTTTCCTTTTTATTAGAATGTTCTTCAAATCTTGGGATATAACCGACGTAAAATAAATTTCAGTTCAAATTTATGATTTAATAATACATCGTTATAAGAACATTTTGGTAAAAAATTACTTAATGCGATTTGTATAAATCAATCTTTTAAAACTTATAATATTATAAGATTAAAAAACCATTATAATGCAAATACGTCGGACTTATCACTCGAAGTAATGACAAGAATATAAACAACCGACGAATATGAACGTTTCACTCAGTGCATTCGTCGCTTCAATCGGAGTAAGATGCGTATGAATAATAGGACTACAGTCGAAAAAAATGTATAAATCGATCGTGTAAAAACAATCTATATACGTAATAGTATAATCAGCAATGTTAATGAATGGTTGGAGGAGGGAAGGCGACGGTTATAAAAATACACGTTTATTTTTGTTCGAAACGTTATGGCGCGTCGACCCGGTGTGTACCGAAATTCGGAAAACGTTGGCCGAGACAGCGAGAGGTCCACAAAACGTTTCCGTACGACGTACGCATGCGCGCGCACATGGTGTACACACGGCTGTCGAACCCCGGCACCGACCGAGTCGGTCTCCGGGCGTTCAATCCCAGACCGATACACATTCGAGCGTACGTAACCGGACCACGGACCGGGTCCAGAACGCGGGTGGCGAAACATGTGCCGACGGCGCGCACGTACGCGGCAAACGCGACGTTCGACGAGGAGAAACGCGCGGCGACGGCGGCCTCGGACCGCCATCGATTTGCGCGTCCCGGAACGCCGCGGCGGCACGGACGATCGTAGCGATCGCGATAATAATAATGACGGCGGTAATCGCGTATTTTTAGGAGATCGGTCGCTCCTCTTGTGTGTCGGCCGGCTCGCGCGCGTCTCGCGAAAAACGCGCGTGCCATCCGCCGCCGAAACGCGACGGTGGCTTACGTTCCGGTAACGACGCCGATGACGTTGCGCCGGCGGAAGAGGCGAAAGGCAAAAAGGTTGCGTCTCGGAGACCGTCAAGACTTGGACGGCGCGACGTGGCTCTTCGCGGCACACGGAACAACTGATTGCTATCCACAAGTTTTGGCAACCCCCGTACTTAAGTTTCAAATTCTTCACACTCGCACACGAAATCCATCACGCTAAATGTTCGACAGTTGTTCGTCCTGTTAGCGTGAAGTATTTGAACGATCATCTCTTGTAACTTTCTATTTTTTTTATTCCTCTCGTGGTTACGTATATATTTCGAAAACGAACAGTTATCGTATTTCTTTTCCACTCCTAAGACAATGAACACGTTATCGTGTATAAATATATGCTGATTTATTCAAAGAAAAAATTATCTCTGATTACATTTACTTCAAAAAAATATATCTAATCGGAAATCGGTAATCCTTAAGTACCAAGGAAAATGTTTTTCTTTTTCCACAGCATCTAAGAATTCAATTTATTTTCCACGAGTTCATTTCTTAAATTAAAAAAAATATACATGCATAAAAAGAAAACCTTGCACAATATTTAATATATTTACGTAAATTATATTTAATTATCTTTACACTTGGAGAATCTAAATTCTCTTATTTACGTTGTACTTACTATTATATTCTTAATATTTAAAGAAAAATGTTTGGATTAGAAATATACTCACTAATGTTAATTTAGTTTTAGTAAACTATAATTATCGTAGATTGACAAAGAAATCCAAAAACTAACTTCAGGACCAAACGTCTTTTTTTTTATCATAATTAATCTAAATATTTCTTTACGTTTTTGCACGTTTAAAATGTTATCATTTAAAATAAATAATAATTTTAATTAAATATTGAATAACTATGTAAACGATTAAAACGAAATCGTTAGTTTATACGTTTTTAATGGGTTGCTAACGCTAAATTAGTATGAATTCACTATGCATGTGACGAATTTTAGTGTACTGTAATTTGTGTTACCAGTTAAACATGATTATTTGGTTTATAGTTTACACAAAATACCTGTCAGACTGTGTAATGTATACCTACCTTAACAGAAAGTTAGGATTATAGGGAAATGGGATTGTAGGGTAAAATTGTTAAGATTTGTGATTCATATTGAGTTTAGGTTTGGTGCGTATTTTAATTATGGGAAAAATGATAACTAATTAATAAAGGTAACTCAAAATGGTATAATTTCAATAATTAGCCCTTCTGGCCCAACATAAAAAAATAATCAATATATAAATATGAGGCCCCTTTGCAATAATGAATAACAAAATAATTATAAACTAAGTGGGTAGATACAAAAATATAACTCACAATTGTTGTCTATGTACAGACTGGCCAGCTATACATATACACCCGAATAGTTAAATTAAATAAAAATAACAATTAATTGTAAGATTGGCACACTTGATTCTAATATTTATTACTGCAATAATGATCAGTACGATTTGCATAAATGAATGCACTTAATATCTAAAAAAAAAAAAATGGTCAAATTGCACTTGATTGAAAAAATATCATGGTTGAACTGCACTCAAATAAAAAGCATGTAGTGGTCGAACTACAATCGTTCATTAGAGAAATTAAAACATTAGGTGTCTGTCCACTAAAAATATTTACGTAAACGTACGAGTACATAAAAACAGTTACAACCATTTTGTTGGATATAGCTGAACATTTTTCATGTGCAATAGCTGTACACGAAACATTTTATAATTCCAGTATTCAAGTCTTTAAATAAAATCGTTTTTATAAAAACATTAAAAATATTACAGATATTATGCTTAATAAAGTTACAGCACAATTAAAAATATTATTTATATTTTAATACAGAATACTGATATAAGAACTTTAAACACAGTACTAAAAGAAACAAATAATGTATTGAAAAATATATTAACTTATACTCTCCAAAGGTCATTATTGACAGGACAGATTTGTTGAATTACATTTGTTATTACTACAAAAAATGATTAAAATAAGTCAAAAAAAAATTATAATTATAGTGGTAGTAATATATGACAATTTACTGAATTATATTTTATTCTATTTAATTAAATAATTTTAAAATTTAAAAAATATAATATATATAAATAATATTTTAATAAAATAATATGAATAAAAAAATTATTTTTATTATTTTTATTAAAATTATTTAATTATTTTTATATTTGTGTAGTCTCGAATCCTTGATACTGCACAATATTTATTATTAAACCATCAATTATTATAATCAGTCAATATGTATTATATACCTATTGTTTTTTAAGTATTTAAGTTTAATAATTAAATAAGAGGATTACAACTGAGCGTACAGTTGAAAAAGCGATTCTGAACACGGTTGGATAAACTTAAAACCTTATAAATAATATGATGGTTAAAAGCTATTGATCTTTTTTACTAAACATATTGATTTAAAAAGTGTACTAAGAAATAAAATAAGTAGTCTTAAAAAAATACGAATTAATTTGTTTAAACTTTATGTTCAAGTTTTATACTTTTAAAATTAAAACTATGTAAGTTGAATTAAATTAAATCAAAGGCATAACCGACTTTTAAAATTAATCATAATTCAAACGATGCATTATTATGAAAAATAATTAAACAAATATTTTTATTTAAATATTATAATTTAGTACCCAAGAAATGTTAAGCATAAAACGAAAACACTTGGCTCTAAATTTTATCAGTAGTATGATGTGAACAATCTTTATCATACAGTACCTAATTAATTATACATTTAGCTAGAAAAAAAAAAAAATTACAATTTTGTAAATTTTTGAAGAATAACATGAATAAATTACGTATCACTAAAATAAGCAATAATTTAAAACTACATGCAATAATATTCTAATAATATTATTAAAACTCAAATTTAGTTGTCGAGCTATTCTAAAATAGAAGTCCTTACTCAATATTTTTAGCAGGTCATAAGTCATAAATAATAAGGTCATATACTATTCAGTATAATACATAGAAGTTAATTTTTATTGCAAAATCAATAAATTTGATTATAATTGAGTGATATGCAATATAATATATATTATAATGTACATCACTTAATTATACTAATATAATTTATAGTAAATAGTATATTTTATAATCAAAGCTATTGCAACAACTAAAAAAAACTGTAGATTGATTAATTAAAAAAAACTCAATCATGATTAATAATAATAATTTATTTATGTTAAGGTATCAATTCCATGGGCTGTAAAAAGTAACACTCATTTCAGGAATCCATTAATTTCAACGTTTAAGTATTGTTCGCTATAATCAAAAAAATAAAATAATATTTTTTCAACATACATTTCACATGAGCTTGATTTACTAACAATGATAATATTTAAATTATTTAATGATAACCACAATAAACAAAAAATTCCCAAAATCAAATTTTAATAATCTAGTATGTATTTTTGAATTTATATACTATGCTAACTGTTACAACATATTTTCGCTCAACTTGAATTTAATTTTAGCTAAAAGAAGTTTTTTGTTATTTTGTTATTTATTATTTTTTAATATAACGTTGTCTACAATCATTAACTTTAGCTTTTATAGTTAAATATGATAATAAATTCAGACATTGTAAATGCGAACAAAAACAAAGATAAACAAAAATAATTTATGTTTGTTAATTATTTTTGTCTTTTGATGTATTTTTTGTAACTTTAAATCAAAAAAAATCACATTAATTAATATAAAATAAAAATGTTCAATGCGTTGTATATTTTTATTGTAATAAACAATACTAAAAAGCTAAATCATATTTAATGGTTGGAACATTGCAAAACATCACACTTGTACTATTAAATAAATAATATGTATTAATTCTCTATATCGTTTTGTTATACAATTATATAAAAATGTACTACATTATTTCACTTGACAAATAAGGATTATCCAATTAGTAAAATAAAATTAATTTCAACATAATTATAATTTAACGAATGTATGAGTTTTAGAAGTCTAATATTTTAACAGAAAACCGAATTCCTGTTTAAATTAAAATATAAATGCATAGACCCTCAAGTCTAAAACACAGAGAAAATAAAACAGAGAAAATATATAGTTTTAAAATAAGTAATTATTTAAAAATGTATATATGTAATTTTATGTTTTTTTTTTTATTATATGAATATCAAGTATTAATTAATATTCTTCCTTAGAACCTCCTCAATTCCACAATATAAATGATAAAGTTGTTTACTATTTTAAATATATTATAATATATATAATATAAGTAAAAAAAAATGATAAAATGGACATTTTATATTGTTAAAGTTAACATTATTTGATTCTTTTTACAAAAAATAAAAAATAATATAATCTTGTATACTCTTAGTATTGGTTTTACTGAAAAAATAAAAACTTATTTGACGTGAATATCAGACATGATATAAAATATTTTTTGTGAGTTATGGTTTAAAAATCATTTTAAAAAAAATCGAAAGAATGAGAACTAGTGTAAAAAAAATACGTATATGTATTTTAGGACTTTTATCTTGTTTTTATGATCAAACATAAAATATTTACTGATTTTTATAACTTTTTTCTATTAAATATAAAATTGTAATACTTTTAACGAATCAAAAACTTGTTTAGCTTAAGGTGTAATTTCATCTTATTTTTTCTTAAGTAGAAAATTCATGTATGTTAATAATGCATAAGAAATACCTAAAATTAATTGAATATATTAAAAATAAAAACCACCTATTCAAAAATGCCAAATAATTATTATTTGATATATCGCAAAGACTGAAAACCAATTTTATATTAAGAAAGAAAAAATCTGTACGATATAGAGTTTTGAGTTAAATCATCAATTAAAAATATTTACTTGTCAGCATTTTAAACCACATTTTAAAAAAAGAAGAATGATTTTAGTTGAACTTAAGTAAAAAAGAACTATAATTTAAAATAATTATATACGTTTACTTATGAGAGTCAATATAATCATTTATGATATCATTTAGAATTTTAAAAAAGTTGGTATATTTTTTTGGTTTTTTAAATATACTCGTACTAGGTATAACATTTTAAAATATTTTATTTTTTCTTAACATTCTTTAATTATTCTATATACTTAAATATACAAATATTTTTAATTTATCAATATAATTTCTATATTATTTTATATTTTCTAACATTTAATTTATTTGAATTACGACTAAAAATGTAATTAATAAAATTTAATTTCCTTTGTACTCAAGATTTGTATCAAATATAAGTTATAAAATGTTGTATAAATCATTATTCAATCAATTTAAAAAAAATGATATTACAATTAGTCAATAATTCTATACACTAACTGAATTATACTTTTGTAAATAGGTAACAGCTATAAAAAAAATACGTTGAAATGTTCACATAATATCACCCATTATGTTTACTAATATACTTTAGGTTTAAATGAATTACTAAAATATTAAAATATATGGTGTTGAAAATTACAATTGAATTAGAATTTTATTTCAGTAGATGACCAAAATCTAAAACGTCATAGTACTTGAACTTACAAACACATTATATATTTCACTTGCCATAATGTATTTAAAATTATATCACGCATTATAAAATATATAAGTATATTTACGAAGGTAGTGTCATATCTGCCATCCTGCATTACTATTTTACTACAAAATCAGCTTTTCATATACATACTATACATTTTACATTATACAGTACTATACATTTTCAACATATCAGTGAACGTATTTTTCAACCATAGATATGATGTTAAGATACATAATAATATTTCCAAAGTATTCAAGTTGAAACAATAGCTTAGACATTCTAATATATTTATTTCTGGAGTAGATAACCACCGTACATGGTACATGGTACTTGGTGCATTGCTATATAATCATAAGTTTCTCAAAGGCTTTAAACGTTGAAACAGTATACAATGCAACAAAGAAAGACAACAAAAAATAATTTACTCCAAACTTTCTTACCGCACAAACTCGCTAATCTCTCTATCTACGAGGAAAACATGTCATCTCATGTAATTACCTCAAGCTGAAATATTTTGGACACAAAGCTGTAATACTAAGTTTCTGAAGTATTCAATTTTCTGAATACTGAAAAAAGTTCGTTTTATTCTTGAAATTTGCTACTCGCAAATTCAATATTTACATTGAGTATTTTAAATATTATTTATTGTGAATTAAAAATTAAGAATATTCTTTCATTCAATACGATAAAAAGTATACTATTTGATTAGAAAAAAATTACAAAAATGAATTGCAACGTGTTGGTACGTGTTTAAATGATTCTGCCGATTTAATACTGTGAGCCACGAGTTAAAACGTGTAAAAAATATTTTTAAAAAATCTCTGTCTTATTGCTATACTAACTTATACTTTAATATTATATAATTTTATAAAACTTTATTGTTTGGTATGTTAAAACCTCATTAAATAGCATAATCTAAATTTCACGTAGTGTTGACGGTTTATTTTATTTAAAAATTATAGTTCATTTATCACATAATTTGAAATCCCAATTTTGATGAATACGTATTCATTAATAACACAATACTATTTAACGAAATTAAAAATTTATTTTTTGTTCCATCAAATACAAGTACTGAATTTTTTTAATAATTTTTTTTTTATTAATTATACGATACTAGCGAAGTTAACAAACCGTAAGTTGGGATGGTTGAGAAAAGAAAAAAAAAATACGTGACCAAACCGTGGACAATAGATTTCTCGGCGACGGCGGTGACCATAAATTTCAATCGTGGACCAATTGAAAACGATTACAGCAATCGAGAAGGGGTGTAAATTTTTCAACTCACACAACCGACTCTCTAATCTGTCTTGTTGTCACAAACATAATTCTCGCGGCCGTATAATACTGTGTTTCGGGGAGGAAATCGCGATCGTGCGCGTGCGAAGGTTGAGACGGACTTTAGGGTGGGTGGATGAGATGTGCCAAAATGAGATGGCAGATGAAAAGAGAGCGAGAGACAGACAGAGGGAGAGAGAGTGTGTGAGAGAGAGAGAGAGAGAGAGAGAGAGAGAGAGAGAGAGAGAGAAAGAGAGAGAGAAATAGAGAGAGAAATGGATGGAAAAAGCGTGAAACGGGTAAAGTGGTGAGAACGGCAAACCACTGAAGGTAGAGACGAAGAAGAAAAAGACGACGGGAGGCGATCGGCGTGTAGGCCGCAGGCAGTAGCAGTACAGAGGATGGCGCACGCTCTTGAAGACTCTCTCTCTTTCTCTCATTCGCTCTTCCTCTCACAATATCTCCTCTTTTTCTCACCCGTTCGCCACCGCTATTCCGTCGGACGACCAACTGCTTCTCCGAATCTCCTTCGCACGCAATAACTTCTCTCTCTATCTCTCTCACACACACATACACATATACTCGCACGCGCCCTCTCATCCCATCCCTTCCTTACTCCTACCATCGTTCCCCGTCCCACTAGTTATTTCACTGCCTCCGGCGCACGCCGCCCGTTCATTTCCCAATGCTTCGCGCGCGCCACGCAATA
Organism: Sipha maydis; assembly: GCA_034509805.1. Lineage (NCBI taxonomy): Eukaryota > Metazoa > Arthropoda > Insecta > Hemiptera > Aphididae > Sipha > Sipha maydis. The sequence goes on from JASXSY010001573.1 coordinate 100,479, forward strand.
AGCGGTGGCAGCAGCGACTACACGTACACACACACGCGCACACATACACGCACACACACTAGTTGGGCATGAAAGCTGTAACGCGCGTACTCGGGCCAACGGCGAACGGTGACGGCCGAAAACGACGGTCGCTCGGACGCATGTGTTGTACAGAACCGCCGTGGATGGGCGGCGTTGTCGGTGGACGGACGGTGGTGGCGGCGGCGGCGATAGCGTTGTCGGCGACAGGTGTGGCGTACAACGTAGTAGTAGTCGGGGTCGAACCGTAGGACGCGCCGGCGGCCTGCAGTGAGGGCTCAGCGTCGCGTGGACACGAACATAATAATATTAATAATTTTAATAATTATAATATTTATAACAATAATAATATTGTTAACAATAATAATTATTATTGCTATTATAATGTAATAAATACGTCGTACGCCAACCATCGCAGCTGGCATCGGTTAAAAATGTCGCGAACACTTGTCCACACACTCGTATAAGTACAAACGTCCGTTGTGTTTTTCAAATCGTTTACCGTCTCCATCCACACGCAATCGAGTTCTCTCTCATCCTCTCTCTCTCTCTGTCTGTCTGTTTCGTGGTGCGTACACATATTTCGTGCTTCCGTTATTTCCGTTTATTTTCTATTTATTCCCATCACAGCTCTATCCCTTCCGAGCCGACAACACTCGGCGTCGTCGTCCGCGGATTTCGAGACGTGCGTGTGCGTATTTAGCGCGTACCTGGGCCCATACGTTGCGTGGCTCTCACGGACGGTGGACCGCGTAACCGCGTCCGGATCGCGGACAACGTGACGACAATGTTGTGGCCGGGGCGCCAAGGCGCCGCCGGTAACGCGTCGTCACAGACCGAACTTGTCGGACACGCAACGGACGCGCGATACCACTGCTACCACCGCCATCACCAACGGTCGTCCGAACCGTTGTCGCCACCACGATCATCTCCGTCACCGTCGCCGTTGTGGTCGTGGTCGTCACCGCCGTCCACACCGTCGTCGCCGTCGCTGTTGTTCTCGCTCCCGCTTCCGTCGCCCTCGTCTAAGTCGCCGTCGTCGCTCTCGTCGTTTTCCGTTTCGGTGCCCGTCGTCGCGTCGGTCCACGTGCCGTCCGTGCTGCTGTTGCAATCGCTAACGCCGTCACTGTCGCTACCGCTGCCTTCGAAATCGCACCGTCGCCGGTGCGCAGCGTGAGCGCGTCATCGCGACATGACGACGCGTCGGCTACATCACGCTGTCTCCGACACTGCCGCGATCATCACCGTCA
>JASXSY010001574.1:0-42594 GCA_034509805.1 Sipha maydis
ATAGGCATTTGGTTAAAACGACTGCCATATACCTATAATATACCAATCTTTTTTAAACGCTTTCTTTGAAAAATTTCATATATTTCACTGCAAATTCACTTTGAAAATTTACTAGAGATTTAATAACTATATTATTTTTTTAATAGTATAGTACATTTATACATGTATTCAATATTTATTGTAGGTATATTATAAAACAATTGTCTTACCCTAAACTTGACCTGACAAAAATGTAGTCGGAAGAGAAAAAAAAATGTGCATTCCTGTTAAATAATGGAATCAATTATTAAATGTTTTTTTCCTTTTTTTTTTTGTTATTTGATTTATAATAGGTAACAGAAATACTTTGATAAAGGCATTAAAAATTCTGGTTTTCAATTTATTTAAACGTATAATATTCTTCAAGCAAATTTTTAGAAACTAAAATCAAGTCCTGGTGTAATAGATTTATCTCAAGTAACATAATAAAATAACTAATAATTAATTTATCAAACTTTAGAGGGTTGTATATTTCTGTGAGGATTTTTCCATTTTTAACTTTCCGACCCCGAGCCTCATTACATGTACGATATTTATGTATCTTGTATTGAAACGTGTAGCTACATTGATTTTTTTGTGGTCCTTTCAATAAGATTACTTTGGTTTAAATTCTACTTTATACTAATCACGTTGTATAGTATTATTGAATTGAACTTTTGAAGTTGCGTCTATGCTGAAAGAGAAAGAAAAAAAGAGGAGCGTTTTTCTATAAATTTTTAAACGAACCATCTAAATAATATAATAAATAATAAGAATACAATTAATTTTCATTGCATTATGATATACTTTTAAATTAAATTATAAGTTGTAATAGCACTAAATGTGCTGAAACATTTTAAAAACATAATAAATGAAAAAAAAAAATTAATTATACTTACATTATCATTATCATGTCATAACTATTCTAAGATATCACACATTATTATTATTATTATTATTATTTTATGTTGTATATATCAGGGCTAACGAAACCAGAACATATAAGAATTCATATGCAACTGTCTAGTTAAGGGTCACCTAATACGTCTTGTTTTGCCTATTTTGTTGACTAATATATTTTGAATTGATGAATCACCCATGCTTGCCCATACAATTTTAGTCTTTTGCATCTTATAAAAGAAAATATAATATACTTTCCTTAGATAATAATGTATATTATCTACCAAATACTTTAGTCTCTTCATACCTTTGTTACTTTTTCTCTTGTATATCTGTTTTATGGGGTTAAGGTTTGTTTCGTGTATAAAATGTATGTAATAATTTTTTTAATTGGTTTATAAGCTTGATGTAACATGCAAATTTGATTGAAAATTCTGACATATAAATTTCGAATACCGGATCTAATAACCTAATCTTATATTATACAGTAATTGCTATTTTTCATTTTGACGTTTGGACATAAAAATAAATCATGTTTGTTCATATTTAAAAAAGTAATCAACATTGATATTCGCCGTATTTTTTGCACTTTAAACGGGATTTTCTACGTTGAGTGAACACATTTCCTATTAAGATTAATACACTATGGTATACATTGTGAGTTTGTTTGTACGTGCGTATGTTTGTTTGCCTGCGTTTGCGTATACGTGTACGTTTTAATGTGCTGGTTGTAATACGATCGAAACCAATTATTTCTTTAGCTGTTTAACGTTTATAAATAAGTGTACGTGCTTTGATACAACCATAGACGCATTTTCAGCCTGCAACTTTGGAGTGCTAAGATTATTGAAACCAAGGTAACCTATGAAGGGCTTAGCTCCTCGCACCCCTACACCCACCGAACATATAGTATTTTAATCTCAAAATAAAATTTTCAATAAAAACATTAAATAAAATTGAGATAATGAGAACTAAGATCAATAAACTATATTAAATTATTTAATATAGATAATTAATTTAGCGTTGCTCTACTTTCATCAAAAATATAAAATAAATCAATAAAAATTTTATTTCATTATATTATTATTATTATTTTTTTATTTTTATTGTTATTATTATTATTATTATATTAATGCAGGTAATGATTATATTAATATTGAGTAATACTAATACAAATTGGAATAAACTTATTTTCATATAAAAAATAAATAAATATTATCCTTTTTAACAGTAAATGTTATCTAAAAATAAATTGGAAATGCTAAGGAGTAAATACCCCCTGTCAACCCCGTATGTGCGCCATTGAATACCACTAATCGAACAGTCAACGGTCAATATTTTGACTAAATAATTCGATCACGCATAACCACATATTACAAATGTAATTTATTTGTTATTGTTATTTATTAAACGATGTTTTCGAATGGAGAATTAGTAAGGGAATTAGAGAGTTAATTTTAGTTTTTGATAAACGGAAAGCGTATAATTTTGATGTCGATTACTTTCACATTACAGAACTAATAGGGGAGGTATGCGTGTATTGATCCGTGCCTTGGTAGCAAGTGGTAGTAGATAAGAATTCAATTTTCAATTATGGTATTATAAAGAATGGTAAAGTGTAGGAAAAATAAAAATATAACTCTGAGTGACAATTTATAAACATCTCACTCCAACACAAAAAATTAAACACTATATGGATTATCAAAAATTTAACCATCAGCCACAATTATATTGGACACACTTAGTGGGTAATAATATACCAGTGGACCTATAGCCGAATCATTAAATACGTAAGTGGACATTAACGACCATTACCACGATTTTCCAAATTTTCATATTGTAAAAATGTTATGTATAGATGTTCAATACCTAATCCTCTAGATGTTGGTTAATAACTTTTGGTTAAAATTTTAATATTTTATGTATTCCAATTGATTAATTTAAAAAATATCAATTTTTATTTAATTTGGTGTTAACATATACATTTTACATGGTTTATTTTGATTTTTAATTTTTCACGAAGAAGTTTATACAGAAGCAAATCTCTAAAAAGTGTATATTTAATAATTTATTTAACAATTTAGCATTAACTTTTCTAATTATTTTATTTTTAAATTTTAAATTTATATTTTATCTCTATTTAATTTTAAATAAACTAAATAAACTAATTGAATTAAGGAGAATAATTTAACTCATCTTTTCATCTAACTACATTTTAAACAACATCAAATTCGAATTTAATAAGGTAGTTATTAAGTCTGTAAATAAAATGTATTAGTTCAGATGCAGTAAGTTAGATACAAAACAAATAATACATGTTTAATAAAATAATATGTTATAAAAACAAATTTAATAAAATAAAAAACAATAAATAATTTTTGTTCACCATTTCTTTGACAAGAAGTTAAATGTAGAGTAACTTTTAAAACAATTTACTTTAAAATTAAATTATAGGTACATGGGTGTTCAATAAAGTCAAGGTATTATTAATCCTTATTAAACCATATAGTAAAATAAAATATATTTTTACTGTACATCATTTAATTATTGAAATTTAAAACAGTTAATACATAAACAAAAAAATAAAAATAAAGTGTTGTAGACAGGGTTGTACACTATTTTTTGATAAATCATATGAAAATGTTAATTTAAATGTATAACGTTTAAATTAAATGTATAATAAAATATATTGATAATATATCTTATAATTTAAAATCTATTTGTGTAAAAATATTTTACATTAGTGTATTGCTACATATTGTCAGAAGTTAAATTTATTTTTCTATCTTTTAAAATATTATTATATAAACTGATTGACCTGTTTACATCGACCGATGTCAATGATGCATTCTTCGTATTAGAAACTAAACTAAGAGCTATATATTCAGAAAGTTGTTCTCTATTATTCCTTCACTAAATAAAAAAATTAAATTGTTTTTATCATTCTTTAATCAAATTAAATTTTTTTTCCTGTGATGAGAAAGCCACATCTCGAGAAATTAACAAATCATATAATTATTTTTATGAACAATAATACATTATATTCCAAAATATGAAAAGTCAACTTAATATTCTTCAGTCTTCAAATTTTGTTTTAATATACAAAATACATTTTTGTCTACGAAATCTATAGTTGATAAATTGTCCATATTTTTCATCCTTATTGCACAAAGTCAATAAATATATGTGAAAACTTAAAATCCACTCTCTAATTATTATTAACGAAAGATAACATTTAACCGTATTATTCTGTTTATTATTATGACTATTTATAAATATTATTATTTTATAATTTGAACATTGTATTATTTCCACATGCTGCATAAACTGTAAATATGCAACCCAACGCAAAAAATAAAAAAATAAATAAAAATGTGCATTAAAGCTGTAATAACGCATTAATATGAATGTATTTTTTGTTGGCAGTTTACGTATGTCATGCATGCGACGGAGCGGTTAACTTTAACAGAGAGTAGGTAACGTTTTTCACTAGACGTTACTACAGGTATGCGTGCATCAGTTCCTGATGGAATTTACTATATTTAAACACAATACACAGTACACACACGCACACACACACACACGCACGTACGCACACACACACACACACACAACACACACATATATATATACATTATATACATTATTTACAAAGCCTCGTAATTAATATTTTTATTTATTTTCATTCTGATACAATTGTACAATAACTATTGAAAAATACGTCGAGTTTTCGTCATTTCTCATACAATATAATATGATTTATAGGATCTTTTTAACAAAACGTGTTACTTTTTATTGCCGATTCATAAGTGAAAATTAGAACAAAATAATAATTAATTTAATTTTTATATTTTTTTTAACATTATCTTTTGTAATAAGCGTTTAAAATTTAAATTATGTATTTTAGTGCAAAAAAAAAGCACAGACCCACAGTTTGGTCACAAGCTCCACAAAATAATATGTTATATGTGTTGATACTTGCGTGTTTATTATAATGTAAAGTAACATTTCCTGTATAATAGATAGTAGGTTTTATTTTACATCTTTGAGTTCAACACCACATTTTCTACCCACTTTATCCTTTTATGCACTAAAAGTCTTACCATTGCTAAATCCTTTTAATACACAACGCATCTACGCCTTACTTCCAGTACTTAAGTTTTGATTTCAGTTTCTCTCTCTCTCTCTTGCTCTTATTCTTCTTATTTTTTTAAATCACTTCATTGTTCACTCATACTCAATATCATGTATTACTACACCCTTCGTCAATCTAGATTACTATAACTTTCTATAATAATCCTTAATGCAATAAGTCTGAGGATTTTTTATTAATTTAACCAATTTAGTTTATTTTGTGTTTTTATAACTGCTATTGTTATGATACTATTCATAGTATTATTATTATAATAGTATTCATTAGTCATCCACAGCTTAATTATTAACGTCTCATAAAAAATGTGTTTATTATTTTAATACAACCGTTTGTGTTATAAAGTTATATAATAATTATTAATAAAATTCTTATTTTTTTTTTCTTCGTAACTTTTTTATTTTAAGGACTTGATTAATAAATTGTAATTCTATTAATATAAATATTTTAATAGTCATACGAACTTTCAAAAAATATTTATTAAATATTTATAGGAGATAAAATTTGTATTTTCTTGGTATATATTGAATTAATATTTTATTTTTTTTTGAGAAATATTTAGATTAATTTAGGAAAGGTCAATCCATAAAATTCCTGTACTTTTACTATTGCTGAATACGTACATTTTCAGTAACATTTTAACAAAATTCACTTTTTTCATTGATTATTAAAAAAATTACTAAAGAAACAATAGAAAGTTTGTGCATTATGAAAAAATTTATAAAATGAGGGTTAAATTTAAAAACAAAATAAATGCTTTTAAAGTTTATTTATATAGATTATATATATAATTATATATATGATTAATTAGATACATTTTTTATGCACCAATTTTCATTAATTAAGTACTCAACATTTCTTTAAATCCTACAAATATTTTTTGCACAGAATATGAAATATCTTCAGCTATATTTGATATTTTACAAAGATGACCATTACTAGATAAAGTCCAAAAATTATGTTTGAAATTACAGCTTTCAACACAAGAAGGCTAAGTAGAGCATGCATACTCTTAAAGTAAGTTAAGAAAGTAAAACCTGGCGTGCAAACATCACAATTATTAACTTGTTTTATTAGGAGTATTTATAGAAGTAAAATTTTAACCTATGACTGAACTAGTTATATTGATTTTTAAAAGATTATAACATGCTCGGGAAAACATTGATAAAAGAAAATCATACACATCAATTTCTAATGTCTAAAATTTTGTAAAAATTATATGAAATTCTAATAAGTAAAATCAAAAACTATATTAAAGTTAATTCTATGCCATTTTTACCCTTATTTTAGATTCTGAACGGAGTGAAGAATGTATTGATTTTACAATGATGTGTGTTTTTTTTTTTTTTTTTTTTTGTGTCTGTCGACACGTTTTGGGGCAGTAAAAATGCTTCGATTGCCTTATGTAGCAACTTTTCTGAAAGGAAAGTGAATCTATTTGGTACTTTGGGGGGTCAAAAGTTAAAAATTTCCAATATTTTTTAAATGCGACGGGAAAAACCATAAAAAAATTTGGGAAAAACGGGAGTTTTTACGCAAAACCAGTTTTTGACATAATCAAATTTTTTATTTTGCTATAACTCAAAAACTAATCGATGTAAATACTTGAAATTTTCACCAAATGTTTTGATAAGCGTTCTCTATACACCGTTAAATTTTCAAAGTATTTTGACTTTTATTGAGCTATTTATAGACAATTGAAATTTTCAATTTTTTTAAGTATTTTTTTTTAAATAATTTTATGACTGTTTGAAATTCAAATATTTACAAAATTGCATAAAATAACGATTTATTCTCGAACGATTTTAAATATTTGTTATAATTCAAAAAGTATAAGTCGCAGATTTTTGAAATTTCTACCAGCTGTTAAGATTGGTATTTCTTTTATGCAATATTTTTTTCAAAATATTATATTGATTTTTAAGTCACTTATAGTCATTTAAAATATTCGATTTTTTTACATTTTATTTTTATAATCGGTGATAAAAAAAATTTGGCTTCTACAAAATACTTGAAAATTTTTTTCGAAGATTCCACAGAAGTAGTTCTTAATGTCATTCAAAAATTATTAAAATCCATAGGCACAATTTTTTTTTAAAAGCGTTTGAACATCGAATACTGACATAAAATTACATGTAAAATATAATATAATGTAGAATGTTCTAGACTGACAAATGATATCGGTTTTTTTAAAATGCCCTAACTCAAAAACGAAAAACCGCAACAACTTGAAATTATCATTAAATCTTTATATTGACGTTTTCTATACATGGTTAAAATTTCAAAGTATTTTGACATATTTTGACTTATTTATAGACAATTTAAATTTTCGGTTTTTCTAAATTTTTCGTTTAAAAATAAAATATACTTATATAATATTTATAAATAACATTGTATTATATTCTAGACTAACATATGAACTCCGTTCAGAATCGTTATTCGTATACAATGATATCTATCATTGCATTCAAATTTAACAAATCCATTATAATAATGACCTATCCTATAAGCGAGGTGCACTCCACCCCTAACTGTACAGCAGAGCGAGGCCCATCCGGTTCTTTTTTAATAATTTAATTCTGTATAACTTGTATATAAAATATTATATTGTACATCCAACTTGTTGTATATATTTAAAATACCGAAGAAATTCAGTTTTGATAATTATTTACAATATTTGGATATTTAATATTTTTTCTTAAAAAATTACTAACTTATAAGAATTTACCCAGAATACGTAAAATTTACGTAAAAAAAAAAATATTTAAAATATTATAACGCTAAATCTTATGATTTCTGAATTAAATAAAAAAAAAAAAAGAATACAACCCTCTTTTGTCACATTTCAACCTTAATGTGGCACCAGAAAGGGTAGAGTGAGACCTTCTTAACTTTACTTAAACTATTTAAATATATGACTTTATGAATTAGGAGGTATTGTATTAAAAAAAAAAAAAATAAGGACCACCTTTATGTAAACATTCTTTTGTGTTTTTATTTTTCTAAAAAGTTTAAAGAAAAAATTCCAATAATGTAAAGATCAAATTAGAAATTTGTTAAAATTGAGAGAAAAGAACTACTTATTAAACTGAATTTAAAATAGTATTTATAAAAACTCTTAATTTTTTTATATTCCACTGATTTAAAAAAAACGACGTATTTTGTAATCAATGATTGTTTAAATGTTAAATATGCGTATGATACATTTTTATCACACATTTTAATATATATGTATATATATTTATATTATATTTCTCATTTTATAATCCATAGGCGTAGCCAGACTTTGTATTCAGGATATACAAGAAATCTATAGGACATACGTACAAAAGTGTGCTTATAAAAAAAATAGCAGTCTCCAAAAAAGTAGAGCATAAATCATTAGTTGCAAAGCTGCGGCTACCCTGGCTACGCCTGTATTATGATACTTTTAAGAATATATTTTTGTGTATATTTCAATTGGTTTCCGTTCTACATGACTACTATGTAATAGTTTTCGCAATCCGGACAACGAGCGTTTTCAGAGTTCACAAACGGCTTCCAATCGTATAAGAGTGCTGTCAATATAGCTGCTGGACACTGCTCAAGATTATATAAAGAAAACGAAAAAAATAATATATTAAAAAATAATCAAAACATTTGCGCACGTGCGCCGACACCGTGGGGTGAAGACTTCTCGTTTTGATCTCCGTGTTCGGCGACGGGCCTATAATGAACAAAACTCTTGTGCGTGTGACAGCGGCTATTGTGGCAGCGCCCAGCGCCTCTTGGTCATCTTTCCTGGAAGCAGAAAAATGAAGAAATGCGGCAACAGACGTCCGGACTCGAATGCCATCGACTTATTCGCCACACACACACACACACACACACATACACACATTTGATGTAGCTGCTGGACACTGCACAAGAATTACACTTAAGTCGCTGCTGCGTATTCGACGACGCAGTAGCGGCGCGCACACAATATCTTGTGCGTGTGACATCGGCTATGTCGGGTGTGCGCATCACTACGACTTGATCTATACGTCAACGAGTTGTATTTTTTGACCGGTTACTGTTCAACCCATCCGATCAAATGTCATGACTTTTGATATTTCCCTATGCATCTCTCGTTTTACGTAGGTGTTACAGTGCCAGGAGTTAATATAAATTATCTATAGTGAACGTTGTTATGATTTTTATATTTTTTTTTCCATTCTATTGTTCGTGATAAGAGAGCCGAAAGGCGAAACACGTTGTTTAAGTTTCACATCAAAAATGACTTGATATCGTCGATATCGTTAATTTCGTAACGGTTCGTATTAATAAGCGAATAATTCAATTATGTTATATGGCGTGTATTTGTACGAAACATTAAATTATTAGTATTAGCAGAGACGCCTGTCTAAGACGGAAACATACCGAATACGGTATAATCTAGGGCACGTGTAAATTCCCCTAAAATATTGTAAATTCCCCTAAAAATATTTTGCTACCGTATTACACTAATGTAAATTCCCCTAAAAACATTTTGTTACCGTATTACACTAATGTAAATTCCCCTAAAAACATTTTGCTACCGTCTTACACTAACGTAAATTCCCCTAAAACATTTTGCTACCGTATTATACTAAACCAAACGATGACCGCTTGGATACATTTTATGATTATTTAAAAAATACATATATTGGTGAAGGAGCAATTTTTCTACCTACAGTCTGGGCAGAAGCATCTTCCAAATTAACAAAATCCACAAATGCTTGTGAATCATTCCATACTCATTTTAAATCAAAGTTTTACCAAAGCCATCCAAATATTTTTATGTTTATTGATACACTAAAGAATTTTCAATCAGAAATTTACATAAAATTACAAAGCAAATAGTTACAATAATAATAAGTCAAAAAGACGTAAACAATTATTAAACCAACTAATACAAAATTATAAAGAACAAAAAATTACTACATTTCATTATATAAAAACCGTTTCACATTATTACTCCATCAAAAAATAATTTCAATAATATCAACTTTAATAATTTTAATAGTATAACGATGAAAATGCATTTTTCTAATTATAAAATATGAATAAAGAAATATATATGCAATTAAAAATACAAATATTTTTGGAAGAAAACTAGAACCGCCTCCACGTGGTGTTCTCTGGATTACTCTAAATGGTTCGCATTTTATCAGGGGAATTCACGTTAGTGTAATACGGTAGCAAAATGTTTTTAGGGGAATTTACATTAGTGTAATACGATAGCAAAATGTTATTAGGGCAATTTACGTTAGTGTAATATGGTAGCAAAATGTTTTTAGGGGAGTTTACTATTAGGGGAATTTACTATTTAATTTTTTAGGGGAGTTTACATTTGCCCATAATCTACTGTGATTGAAAATCTTCTCATAAGCTTGTCCGTATAAAATAAATCTATAAGTGTTTATTTTCAATTATTTTCCCACATGATTCCGTCTTGAGTAGTTTAATTGTATGTATGTTTAAGACATTAATGATATACCATGTCCGGTTAACACAAACGAGAAGGTAAAAGTTAGAAGATAGAATAAGCTCTATCATAATGACTTAAATGTATTATTTTATATTATTATCTTTATTTATTTATTCAATTATATTTTGTAAAATAATTATATTATTTGTACGAGTTTATTATGTATATTATGTATCTATATAAATTACTATGTACAATAATAAAATTGAACTTAAAAATAAATCATACGTTTTTAAACAAAACAAACTCACTTAGTTATTATAAGACAAATATGTTACATGTATTTTGAAATAAATTGACATTTAACTTTTACTTTTTAAACCATTGATGTCTGAACAGGCCTTAAAGACTTATCTTTTATAATTGTATATGATGGAAACTCCAATAGAAAATGTTGTTTAATGTTCATGATATATACGTACATAGAGGTATGTTTAATGAAGTGTATATGAGATCAATTAAAGGTTTATAGTGGGTTTTATAGATTTTAAATGAGATTTAATAGTGTATCTACTGGAAATGAATGCAGACGAATTAACAACGTTGGTAAATATGGTGTAATTTGATCGCTCATCGATACGACATACAGTACCACATTTAGATAAAAATTACTCAGGGGTGATTATTTTACTGACCCCCCCCCAAAAAAAAAAAAAGATAAATTAATAAACAATAACAGTCAATTAAGATATAATTTATATTTAATTACTCAGTCTCAGTTACAATCTAACAAATTTAAAGTATACATTTTAAATCGTGTTCGTAGTTTAACAGCCAAACTAGGCTATTATAATCCACGCTCAATCAATATTATCAAATTAATAATTTTATGGTTATTCAATTTTATTTTTTCCCCATTACTGAAGTGTATTAGAACCCAGATTGAACTCAGCAATTTAACTGTAAATACTGTTTTCACAATATAACTAGCCACTCGGTATGAAAATAAAAACAAATGTTGACGTGCCTCTAAAATGTTGGTGCTCTAAAATATTGGCACCCGGAGCATTTGCCCCCTTCACCTCCCTTAAACGCGTATCTGGCTATATAATAAAATAGGTAATTAAAGGAGTAGAAATATACGGGGAGGAGGCATAGGATTTATTTGAATTTAAAGAGCTGCGCTAGTCATTAATTTATCGAGCATACATTTGTAAATACCAACACACTAGTGAACGGTTTAAACAATTCATCTATCGATTGAACATATTTCAAACTGAACACATTATGTGGTTTTAGTTTAATTTTTTGTTACATTTCATTAGAATATACAGTTTATTATGTTACATGGCAATATAATTATGTATTATCATCGACATGTTCAATACGCTGTACTCGTATTAGCTCAATTATTATGAAAAATTAAGGTAGTGCAAAAAATATAGAAAATGTAATATAACTCATGAGTTCCACGTCGTAAGCATTTATCGCATGCTTTATTTTATAAATATGGTAAAACTAAAATATGATAACATTTTTCTGTTTTTTATTATTGTCAGAAAAAAATCAACCATTTCCAGAATATCCTTGTAAACTAGTTAGAGAATTCGTATTTTTTTTAAAGAGAGTTAAATTTATCCGATCGTAAATAAACGAAAGGTATATTTTATTTGTCTAAAATTTTAGACTCTAAATTGTCAGAAAAAATAGACAAATTCCATTTTCATTAAATCAGTAATACCTAACTTTTTTGTTGATCACGCTTATTTCTCCAACAAAACGAATCTTTTTAATTGCCATCTATCTATTTCTAAAACAGCTTTCTAAAAGTCGTTTTACAAAATCAAACGATGGACATTAGAGTTTTTGATAAAATATACAATAATTTGTAAATTTTTATGTAAAGACTAAATCTATAAATAACATCTAAATAATATGAATTTATTGAAAATATAAAAAAAAAACTTTACTTAAAAAACTGAAAAAAAATTGTTATATTCAATATTAATCATCATAGTAAGGCTAATTTACGGACAAGTAACAGGTATAATAATTGGCTGTTTATAATGTGAAAACAATGTTGTACATATTATATGTACAAAGTTTGACGAAGAAATAATTGTTTCCTCAATCCATACTGCAGTAAAATGCTATCAAATGTCATTCAACTACTGATTGTTATTTGGAATCATGAACAGAACAAAGAAAATTTTACAAAGTGTAAGGTTTTTTACCGGTATGAAGTATTAATACAAATTTGTTGGCAACTCAATTTTCATTACCCATATCTACCTAAACGTATCTGCAAAGCTACTTTAAAATATAATAAATTTATTGATTTTTTCGTTGATTTTAAATATAAAATGATATAAAATATTTTAACCAACTACACAAATGAATATAACTATGTACTTACGCAGTCAACCTAACCTAACCTAACCTAACCTACGCAGTCAACGTGTTAAATAGCTGTTTATATAACAATTTATCGATGTTAAAACTATATCAAATGCATTTTGTTTATTATATTATAATAGTTTTTACCGAGTAGAAAAATATTTAATATTTACGATAATTACCTACATTATTTTAAATGTTTTCGAAATAATAAACAATAAAATATTGTTTATCTAATTTTTGATTAAATCGTTTATATTTATGAATAATTAAAGACAAAATGTCATTATTAATTTTAATTTTATGAGATGTATTTAAACTAAATATCAAATTAAAAATATAAAACATACTATCTCAGCATCGCATCGATATATAGAGCAATTTAATCAGATACCACAAATTACTCTGAAATCTAAACAGATGTAACAAAAGTTGCAAAAATAAATTTTGGAAACAAGATATAAGTAGCCTATGCAACGATCAATTCATCAATACTATGCGTACATATTGAACTAATTAATTTTATTAATGGTTTTACTTAACTATTCAACAGTTTTAAATACGTACACTGAGATAATATTTTGTGACGTTCTACCGTTTGTGGATACTGATGTGGATACTGTGGATTAACTGATCGCTGAACAGTAAATTACCTTAGACGTTACTCATCGGACATTTTTACGCACATATAATGTTTATTTTGTTATTGTCTAATAAGTTTTATTTTTCATTTTAAATCTATTGAAATGCCAATGTAATCAAAATCGTCTGTATTATTATTTAATTATCTTTACTAAATATTTTAATTTTTTTTTCTCGTGTTACGGGTCACTAAACACGTCCGTTGTGGTATTCAGAAGACTTCTAACACCAATATCTACGAGAAGATATTCGGAAATAGCTAACTGTTTTTACAGCGACAACGAGCGGCGTGTTGTAATAGTTTATTTTCATCAGCTCCGTCTGTCGCGGGGACCGGAACAATAATGTAATTTGAAACGTTATCATTTTTTAACTATTTACCGTGATGTTGGTTGACATTAGTCGTGACGAACACTAAACTCTGTTTTCTCCAAAAATGAAGTGGACTATATTATTTTTATTTTTGTATATTTTACAAAGAATGAATATAATACGCATTTAGGAGGGCCTATGTGAGAAACGTTGATTTCTTATGTCATATACTCAGAAATCGATCTAGAACAAGTCGCCGTCGCCGTTTCGACGTGAGGCCACTTCGCCGTTAAAAAAAAATGAACTCATAACAAAGCATAAACTTGTAAATATTTTATAATAGTAATTAATTGTATTGATATATTTTAATCATTATAAGTATTTACATATAATATTAATAATAACGTCAATATTTAATTATAGTAAAAAGATAATTTTAAAGATATATTCCGAGAAGTTCCTCGCAAAAATGATATTAAACTAAGGTTATAATGGTTACTCACAATTTTAATTAATCTCTTATTGACGTCTAAATATTTTTTTAATTTTTTTTGGTGGACTTTTTGGTTGAATCTCATACACACAAACTCTGCAGCAAATATAATAAACTATTTAGACGTCGATAAAAGATTATTAGGTATTATTAAATATTATTGACGAAAAATAAATATTTTTTATTATTATTGAATATTAGAAAACGTGTATAATAAATAATAATAAGTAAAATGCTCAAAATTTTGTTTTACGGCGAAGTGGCGACGACGAAACGGCGACAGCGATTTGTCCGTGTTCGCTCAGAAATACGTACTACGCAAGTGCTATAAATTACATTTGTTATTATTTGAATGTTGGATAAAAAGCCAATTATACGTGTTTTTTATAGAAACGATGTTAAATTACATATAATTAAAATATACGTGTACACATGCAATATGAATCCATGTACCAGATACCAGTATGACGTGTTTTTTATGGTAAGTATATGTACCCTGTTCAGATAGCATAGGAGGACGTAACCCTTTCTATTCTCATTTAAGAAAAACTATTACAACCGTTTTATTATTAGTTTTTTTTCTTTTGTTCAAATATTGGCATATAATATATTTTACATTTATTTAATATTAACAATGAGAATTGTGTTTTATTTAAAATAATAAGTAAAATTTAATTTAATTTCTCCGTCATACAAAAAATTTGAACAAATTAATTTAAAAAAATCTTTATGTTAAACAAAAAGATTTTTTGAACAATTTGATAAAAGCAAAAAAATTTTTTTTTTATTACGAATTAGTAAATATATTCTTACATAATATAAATATTTTTCATTGAATATAGATAACTAAATAATCACAAAAATATTTTGTTCAATTATAAAACACATGAAAACATACTGAAATGAAACAAAAGTCATATTTTTAATTAGTTATAAAAATTCATAATAAAGAAAAATATTATAAAAAGATTAAACAAAATCAGAATACAACAAATTATAAATGAGATATGCATTAAATGTTCTATAATAATTTTGATATAAAAATACTAAAATGATGACATTTTCCGCTGCTAAACAGTTTCTTTGATCGTTATTACATTTTCGGCAATTGAAAAACATTGTTCTGCACTTATTGATGTTGCCGGTTAAGACAAATATTTCATTGTAACCTCGGCCACTAAAGGATTTATAATTTAATTACGTACAAAAAAATATATATTATAAAGTTATAAGCAATGTAAAGTATAATAATATAATAATATATAATTATAAAGTTATATAAGCTTATATGACAACACTCAAACACACTAATTAAATAAAAATTATCTTTAAATAATTTCCAATTTTTGTTAACATTGCATTTGCGATAATGTGGTTATATTCACGATTTAATATTTATAATATACTATACGTTAAAGTTTAACGAGTACTGAATTATAGTTAAAGTTTAGTATTCTTTACTATAAGATCGAAGAGTCGTTAATTAAAACTTTATGTATTAACTTAAGATTTTGATCACCATGTCGCATGAGTACACATATGTCTGTAATAAATGGAAAGGTTCGTTTGATAACAATGACACAATAACTCAGAAAAAAAAATGAATATTTTATAATGCACCTACGTCATAGTTACATGATGATATTGTAATTTTTTTAAAATAAATGTTATGAAAACCTCTGAACCTTAAATACACATGTAATTATAATACACGGATGGATGTATTTTTTATGTACGTCTACTTATGTACCTTCATGTACCTTTATGTACTTCAAAAATACTTGTAAACAAAAAAGCGGATATTGATAAATTGTATTATACTATAGATTTTATTATATAGTTATGAAAACGTATGCACGTCTATATAAGTATAAGAGTAGCTACATAGGAAAAAGTCCCTGTACAGCTGTGCAGTAATTATACCATCCTAAATAGTGTCTCTAACTAATATTATTTTTATAATTTAAATTCAAAGTATACATGTTATTTTATTATTTTTAAATGTGAATACTTATTATGAAACAATAAATAAATATAATTATCAAATATTTAATAGAAATAAGAAATAAAAAGTAAATCAAGTTTATTACAATAAAATATCATACTACAAATTGAATGAATTATTATTCACATTATAATAATAACTAGGGATGTGCTAAACTAGGAATATTGGAAAAAACGAATACCGAATATTTTGTTTTCTACACCTAAAAATACCGAATGTTATATAAATTAATATTATTCGGGATCCGGCACAGAATATTCGGCGTTATTCGGTACAGAATATTCGGCGGTATTCGGTATGTCTTTCTGAGAAGTTTTAACAACTAAGAGCAGCATGACATTTAATAAAGTCAATCACTCAAAAATCAAAATACACAATCACAATAAATGGTGTATCTTATCTATCTAAACTCGTAAAATATTACAATTTACAGTGTTGCTAGTTGCTACTTTGGCAGATAAATTTGTCTTATACTGAATAGTGATAAACTGATAACTGATAAGTAATACCTACTGAGTACTTATTAATGCTTAGATCATAATATTATCCCGTCGTTGGTATCGCTATGCAGCGTCCCACCATTGGTATTGAGTGAGCGCCGCGCTCACCTCGTTGTTTTTTCAACATAACTCATTATATAATAAACATAGAATATTGAAACTAACACCAAATTGTTTGTATTTTAATCTTTTACTAAAAATGTTCTTACAATTATTCTTAATTATAAATATTTTGAACAATAAAAAATAATTTATAATTTTATAATATAATTTCCAATAATCTACAATTGATACAGCATCGCGAGCAACTCTTTTTACACCGGGTAAATGTAAAACTACATTACGTTGGCGAGTGCATATTTTATTCGACAGTGGGTTAAAAAACCTTTAGTTATATTCTCTTTCCTTAAGTCGATACTATTGAGTGAGCGTAACGCTCAATTTATGGATACTAATGACATTGCAAGTTGATATCTAATCAAGAAATATTTATAAAATTATTATATTTACAAAAGTATATTTAGACATGTATTAATTTAATTTATAAATAGTATCAAATGAATCAAGTCATGAATAAACAAGTGGTTCTCAAAATACTAACGAGGTGAGCGCCGCGCTCACCACGATACCAATGACGGGTTAAACAAGGTTTTAGTGATTAATGATTATATAATTTAATTTAAAAATTTAAATATCAAGTACTTAAATTATATTCTTGATCGAATATTAATAAAATACGCCGAATAGCCGAATATAAATTAATCCCAAAATACTGACCGAATAGGCCGGATACCGAATAACCACCGAATATTCGGTCCTTCCCTAATAATAACCATGTATTATTTGAAAAATTAGTGTTAAATACGTACATCAACATTATCAATTATTTTAAACAGTCATGACTCGCATTTATAATTTGAACACCATTACTTGCGCGTAGAGAGTATTACTATACATTTTGTAATAATTTAATAACAAATACTTATTAAATCATAATATATAATAATAATGTTTTGAATGTTCATAAATAATATATTGAAAAAAAATTAAAATAATTATCATGGTGTATGTGCGCTATAAAATGTAACTGTATTAACTGTTTTCCTGTTAAATCACAAATATAGTAAACAATATATATAAATATATATAAATAGATTTTGAAAAAAAAAACCAAACGGCAAAACAAAATCTAAAATTTAATTCAAAAATAAACAAGTAAAATTGAAAATATGACACAAAATTCAAAGGCTATTACTCGCACATATTCGCTCACAAAACACGACCAGTTGATTTTAAAATGCAATACGTTTTCTAATCGGAACAATTAAGAGCCTGTCAACAGATAAATTTATTTTTAAATAGTTCGTTATTAGGTACCTACTATAAATCTGGGAAAAAAATGAGCCAGTGATTCTCAACTTTAAAATTATGTTGGAAATTCTCACACGCGAGCAATGACGGGTTAAAGAAGTAAGTATTGTCTTAGACAAATTCAAGAATACCAAGGCCCCATATGCTCTAGAACCCTGGGGCACTGCCCCACTTTACACTATGATAATTACACTATTTATACGTACTAAACCGAGAGCCCTAATTATTTTCCATAACTATTATATGTGTAATGGGTACAAATAATATGTTGCGAATAGCATTTATTGTTTTAACTGTTCATAAAACATCAGACTTATTAAAAGTTTAATTTAAGTTAATTATTAAATTTATTTTTGTTAAAAAATCACAAATTTTGTGATTCCCATTTGTATTTATAATAATTATATACTACAAGAGTGAATTCATTTATTTATTGGTTATATTTAGTTAAGTTTGTTTTATTTTAAAGATATTTTTTGCATATTTTGCCATTTTTTTATGTGTATTGAATACTTCTGTTTTTTATGATTTTTCATTGCACTATAGCCGAATACCTAAGCGTTTCATACCAACTTGATGTATTATTATTCATTGGTTTAATTCATATTGTTCGCGCCATATTCCGCGACATAAATGTATTTGTGTTATGTAATTCGTTTGTACATTATGTTATCATTTTCGTGCGATGTATAGCGGTACGTTGCGTATCCGCAGCCATTGTCGGCGGCGGTGATAAGCCTCCGTGTGCGACCGGCCGGGTACGTAATCGCATCGTTATCATCGCATGAAATGTATTCGTTATTCCATGTTTTTCAAATATTGTCGGTTATGTTAGTCAGTAAAAGTTAAAGTCATGTGCTCAGTGCCACAAGTTTCATTAAGTTCGTGTGTTTTTCAGTTTTGTGTGGTGGCACTGAGACACTTATCTTCATTTTGTGGTGTCCGGCGGCATAGCCTTCGTGGTGAATGTCGTCGGCACCGTCGCTCTCTTGTCTTTTCGTTTTCGTGGTGTGCACATCAATTCAAGTTTCGTGTTCCCGTGTCTGCAGTCATTTTTCTTGTGAAACCACGTTGTCGTCGCTCTTCGTTTTGTGAATCGGCCGTCTGGTAAAGTATCGTTCGAGGCAATCGGATATTGTCCAGCGATTTAATATTTATTGTTTTTTAGTTTTACCAGCGGTCGCATTGTGAATAACGTGGTTTTGTCTTTCGTGTCATCATTCGGGCTGCAGAACGGTTTTTGTCTTCGTTGGTGACTGTGCTTTGTTGGTCGCACGCACTAGTCGCTGTGACTTATTTTTTATTATACACTGCGGTGTGCCGTCGTAGGCAGTTGTCAAGTCACAGCACTGGTGCGGTCGCGTAGGGATGAAATCCGCCATCAATCACAGTCACATGTGAGTATTGGTCGACCATATTTGTTCTTGTGTAAAGGCCGACGGGCCTAGCCGCCAAAGGCTAATTTATTTATTAGTATTTATTATTTATTCATATATATTATTATTTGTGTGCCGTGTTGGGCAGCATTTTTATATTTAATTATTATTATTGGCTGTGCCGTGTGGGCAGCAATTTTAATTAACTAGTTTATTATTATTCATTATTTATATATTATTATTTGTGTGCCGTGTGGGCCAATATTGTATTTATTATATTATTTATCAATTTATTCTTAATTCATAGCAGCATAATTACATTAACTCATTTATTTATTTATTACATTGATTTTTTTTTATTTAATTAATTATAACAGGCGAACAAGCCAGCCTCCTAATATTGTAGGCACTTGCCGCGCCGACATTTTTGGTGACCTCGACGTGATCTAATTATATTATATTAAATTTTCACTTGTGTTAGTTACTGTTAATTTTTTACTATTATACTGCCTTTATGCTATAAGCAATTACTGTTTTATATACATATATTTTTAGTTATTATAATATTGTGCTGGTCGTTGATATCTAGTCTTTTGCTTTATTATATTGTTTAATTACTGAATTCATTCCAAACTTTGTATTTAGCGTCACTCACAATGTCGACCAACTTGCGTAAATTAACCAAGAAACGCACTAATTACAAGGCTTCAATAAATCAAATCAACGATTTTGTTAAAACATACAACTCAACACTCCAATCAACGCGTCAAGTGTCAACACGCCTATCCAAATTAAATGATTTAATGGATTCACTTGCAAGGGTTCAAGAGGACATAATTGAACTTGATGAAGAAGATGATGATGATGAGTACTTAAAATACCAAGATATTTATTGTACGGTCAAGGCTGATATGGAGGACATTATAGCTAAGCATGGCGTTCCTGAAGCTGCAGCTTCAACCAATCTCTCTCGTTCATCGGTGTGTGATTCAATAAGGTTGCCAACAATTAAACCACCTGAGTTCAATGGTAGTTTAGAAGACTGGGCCTCCTTTATAGACACCTTTAATGCCTTATTTCATAATAACAGTTCATTGAGCGACGTGCAACGACTTCATTATTTAAAAACCAGCGTTTCTGGTCCAGCTGCGGACATCATTAAAAACTTCACTATTACTGCTGAAAATTACACTGCAGCTTATAATGAATTAGTGAGACAATACGAAAACAAATCTCTCACTATTCAGAGTCACATACGTTCTTTATTGCAAACTCCAAAGGTTCATGTGCCTTCTGCTGTAGAATTAAGGAATCTTCATCATCACATTTCATCACATGTTCGTGCCCTCAAGGCCCTTGGCCAGCCAGTTATGCATTGGGATGCATGGCTAGTGACCCTTATTTGTAGTCAATTGGATTCCATTACTGCAGGCGAGTGGCAACTTCGGCAGGATGAAAAGGAATTGCCCACCTATGCTCAAATTGAATCATTTTTGTCAAGGCGCGTTGCTGCTTATGAAGCTAGCTCAATCTCAAATAAGGTCATGGAAGAAAAGGTTGTCCGTCCTAAGCATAGTCAGTACAATAGTAAGGCTCTATTTTCTCAGTCATCCGAAGGCAAATATAAAAAGTGTCCTACATGTTCTGGTCAACACAAGATCTACATGTGCGAACGCTTTAATAACATGTCAGTCGCAGATCGTAGGAGTTTTGTGTCCAAAGCCAGGCTGTGCTTTAATTGTCTTAATTATGGCCATCAAGTAACGACATGTCTGGGTTCGTCGTGCACCAAGTGTGGTCAACGGCATAATACCAAATTACATGATAACGCGACAATCGCCTCTGCCGCTAACGGTCAATCTGCTATCAATGAGTTGCCCAGTTCTGAGCAAGCATCTTCGGCTCAAGTCCTCTGTGTGGAGTCTGTTCATTCAAAGGCGACTGAATCACAGATGAGTGTGATGCTAGCTACAGCAGTAATAAATATCCAAGACCAGGTTGGTCAGTGGCGTCAGTGCAGAGCTGTCTTGGATGCTGGTTCCCAAATGCATTTCATTACCTACTCCTTAGCTAAGTCATTAGGTCTAAAGTTAAACAGCACTTGCTCTAGCATCGTGGGAGTTGGATCCATGACGTCTGCGGCACAGAGTGCTTGTCAGACCACCGTCACATCTCGCTTCAGCGACTATACCATTAATACCACGTTTCATTTGTTGCCTGTTATTGTGCAATCATTACCATCACAGCCAGTCAGCTGTAACCTGAGCAACATCCCACCTCGCATACGACAGATATTGGCTGATCCTCAGTTCCACGTTCCAGGAGTCGTTGATGTACTGCTGGGTGCCGACGTATTCTTTGATGTACTTCAGCAATGCAAGTTACCACTGTCTCATTGCTCTTCGCTGATTCAAACAAGGTTCGGGTGGATAGTTTCTGGCAGACTGCCTGTTTCTAAAAGTGGTATTACACACTCCTCGCTAGCGGTCTTGGAAGATTCCGCTTTAGCATTATTCACTACCCATGCGAAAATCTCTAAGGCTAGTGAAGAGGACAAAGCTGAACATCACTTTATGACTACTTATTCGCATAGCCCTACAGGCAGATTCATCGTACGACTTCCACTATCACAAAGCCCTCAAGTACTTGGTGATTCCAAACTAATGGCACTTAAAAGATTTTTTGCTCTTGAAAAAAAGTTGGCCAGCAATCCTGTAATGGCAGATCAATACAAGACATTCATGGCTGAATACCTTGCACTAGGTCATATGGAGCTTGCTGATCTTAGTTTCCAAGGTCCTAAGTATTATTTACCACACCATGCGGTCTTGATGACTGACAGCACTACTACCAAGCTCAGAGTGGTTTTTGACGGCTCTGCTCCTGCTTCATCAGGGCTGTCATTGAATGATATAATGTTGAGGGGCCCGAAATTGCAACTAGATCTCATCAACATCCTTTGGCGTTTCCGATTACATTCAATTGCGTTTACTGCGGATGTTGAAAAAATGTATCGCCAAGTAGCTGTAAAACCTGAGGATTGTGAATTGCAACACATTTTGTATCGTTCCAGTCCTGAAGATCCTCTAAGAGATTATGTTCTGAAAACCGTAACTTATGGGACAAAATCCGCCTCGTTTCTTTCCATTCGTTGCCTTGTCCAGATTGCTCACGATTGTGCCGACGCAGACCAGAAGCGGATAATCTTAAAGGATTTTTATGTTGACGACCTTCTAAGTGGTGGCTCAACGTGGGAAGCATGCTATACCATGTATAAAAAACTTCAGTCTACATTAGGTGGTCATGGATTCACACTTCGCAAGTGGTGCTCAAGCTCAAATGAACTCATGAAGCATATACCAGACACCCCAAGTGATCCAAATTTTGTAGTTAGACTTGGCGAAGATGGAATTATTAGTACGTTGGGTCTATCGTGGCAACCAATGTCTGACAGTTTTCGGTTTGTCGTTAAGCACTGGCAACCATCGCTTCATATGACCAAACGAAACTTGCTTTCTGACATCAACAGCATCTTTGATCCAATAGGTCTTATTTCACCGGTATTGATTAAGGGGAAAATTTTTCTCCAACAACTATGGGTATTAAAAATGGGCTGGGATGATCCATTAACTGCTGACCTACAACTGCGTTGGACTAGTTTTTATTCAAGCTTACAGCATCTCAATCAGGTCGTCATTCCTCGAAAGGTGATACTAGATAGCAGTACCAAGGTGGAACTGCATGGTTTCAGCGATGCTTCCCAGGAAGCATTTGGTGCATGCATTTACGTTCGCTCCGTAGCAGACAATGGTCAAGTCCAAGTTAGATTATTCACTTCAAAATCCAAGGTAGCTTCATTGCGGGCTACAACTATTCCCCGGCTCGAACTATGTGGTGCAGTGTTAGCAGCAGAGCTTATTTATGATGTTCTCAGTGAATTAAGGATGTTAAATATTATTGTTAAACCATCTGATGTGCACTTATGGACAGATTCGTCGATAGTTTTGGCCTGGATTAAGAGCACAAATTTGTTTCAATCATACGTAGCGAATAGGATTGCACGTATACGCGATGTTTCCTCTCAAAATCAATGGAAGCATGTTTCAAGTGTTGACAATCCTGCCGACCTTATCTCAAGGGGAGTCAATTCCGCAGCTATTTCAACTTCTACCTTGTGGTGGGAAGGCCCTCCATGGTTGACTGCTGTTAAAAATAATTGGCCGAGTTACGAAACTACTGTGGATGAATTGCCAGAAGTTCGCAAGGTGAAATTAGTGTTAACATCCATCAGCGAGGTTGTCAACCCTATACTCGAGAAGTTCTCTCGCTGGACACCACTAATCCGTACGACTGGCTGGCTGCTTCGGTTTATCCATAACGCGAAAATGCCGTCGCTTAATGAAGGAAGGAGTTCAGGGCCTTTAACAGTGAGAGAACTGCATGATGCCCAGATGATATGGGTTAAGTTCGCACAGAGGTCTGAATTTGCCTGCGAATATCGAGAACTATCAGAGCGCTCATGTGTGTCTGGTAAAAGTAAACTAAAGACCCTTCATCCATTCCTTGACGAAAGAGGTCTCATCCGAGTTGGAGGACGCCTGGGAAAGTCCAGCTTGCCTCACCATCAAAAGCATCCGTTGGTCATTCCATCAAAACATAAAATTACGCAGTTGATATTCAAGCATGAACACGAGCGTCTGCTCCATGCTGGTCCTCAGTCGTTATTAGCACACGTTCATCGCTCATATTGGCCATTAAGAGGCAAGGCAATTGCAACAAATACTGTTCACAAATGTATAGCCTGTTTTAGATTCAACCCATCGTTGGAGACGCCATTCATGGCGCCTTTACCAAGAGAGAGAGTGGTGGTCAGCAGAGCGTTTTCACGAAGTGGTGTGGATTTCTGTGGACCATTTTTCATTAAAAGTGGATTGCGCAGAGTTGTGTCAATAAAATGCTATGTCTCCGTGTTTGTATGCTTTGCAACTCGAGCTATTCACTTAGAGCTTGTCTCAGATCTTTCCACTCAAACATTTTTGGCTGCCTTAGATCGGTTCATGGCTCGTCGGGGCCTTTGTGCACATATCCATAGTGATAATGGGACAAACTTTGTGGGAGCGGCGAAGGTGCTCAAAAATTTCTTCAAGAATTCGCAAGGTGCACAGACAGTAGTTGATGTTCTTGCTAATCAGGGCATTCAGTGGCACTTTGTTCCTCCTGCTGCCCCCCACTTTGGTGGATTGTGGGAAGCAGCCGTCAAATCGGCAAAACATCATCTTTTAAAGGTTACCAAGGGCGCTTTACTAAATTTCGAAGAGATGAATACTCTGCTATGCAAAATTGAGGCTGTCTTGAATTCACGCCCATTGACAGCAATATCCAGCGACCCATCAGATTTTCAGGCATTAACCCCAAGTCATTTTCTGATCGGTGGACCCACCATACTACCAGAAGAACCAGACGTATCTTCTCTACCTATAAACCGACTGCGTCGATTCGAGTTAGTTCGATCCAAGTTCCAGATCTTTTGGAAACGTTGGCATCAAGAATATCTTCCTCAGCTGCAGCGTAGGAACAGATGGGCTAGTATTGGCCAGTCCATTAAACTCAATGATATACTCATCTTAAAAGAAGAAAATTTACCACCCTTTCAATGGAAGCTGTGCAGAGTAACAGCTGTTCATCCTGGATCAGACGGGATAGTGCGTGTTGTCACAGTAAAGTTGAGTTCCGGAATTGAGTTGCGAAGACCAGTTGCCAAAGTAGCTTTGCTGCCGCTAGCTGATGAAAAGGACTTCGAATATCCTTAATTCATCCTAAATTCTTATTATTATTATTATTACTATTATTATTGTTATTTTATTTTTTTTTTTTTTTTTTTTTCTCGTTTTGTTTGGTTAATTAAATTTAATGTTTCCTTGAAAGGCATAATCCTTTCAAGGGGGGGAGCATGTTCGCGCCATATTCCGCGACATAAATGTATTTGTGTTATGTAATTCGTTTGTACATTATGTTATCATTTTTGTGCGATGTATAGCGGTACGTTGCGTATCCGCAGCCATTGTCGGCGGCGGTGATAAGCCTCCGTGTGCGACCGGCCGGGTACGTAATCGCATCGTTATCATCGCATGAAATGTATTCGTTATTCCACGTTTTCAAATTGTCGGTTATGTTAGTCAGTAAAAGTTAAAGTCATGTGCTCAGTGCCACAACTTTCATTAAGTTCGTGTGTTTTTCAGTTTTGTGTGGTGGCACTGAGACACTTATCTTCATTTTGTGGTGTCCGGCGGCATAGCCTTCGTGGTGAATGTCGTCGGCACCGTCGCTCTCTTGTTTTTTCGTTTTCGTGGTGTGCACATCAATTCAAGTTTTCGTGTTCCTGTGTCTGCAGCCATTTTCTTTGTGAAACCACGTTGTCGTCACCTTTTCGTTTTGTGAATCGGCCGTCTGGTAAAGTATCGTTCGAGGCAATCGGATATTGTCCAGCGATTTAATATTTATTGTTTTTTAGTTTTACCAGCGGTCGCATTGTGAATAGCGTGGTTTTGTCATTTGTGTCATATTTTCGGGCTGCAGAATTGTTCTTCGTTGGTGACTGTGCTTTGTTGGTCGCACGCACTAGTCGCTGTGACTTATTTTTTATTATACACTGCGGTGTGCCGTCGTAGGCATTTGTCAAGTCACAGCACTGGTGCGGTCGCGTTGGGATGAAATCCGCCATCAATCACAGTCACATGTGAGTATTGGTCGACCATATTTGTTCTTGTGTAAAGGCCGACGGGCCTAGCCGCCAAAGGCTAATTTATTTATTAGTATTTATTATTTATTCATATATTTATTATAATTGGCTGTGCCGTGTTGGGCAGCATTTATTTATTTAATTATTATTATTGGCTGTGCCGTGTGGGCAGCATTTTAATTAATTAGTTTATTATTATTCATTATTTATATATTATTATTTGTGTGCCGTGTGGGCCAATATTGTATTTATTATATTATTTATCAATTTATTCTTAATTCATAGCAGCAGAATTACATTAACTCATTTATTTATTTATTACATTGATTTTTATTTATTTAATTAATTATAACAGGCGAACAAGCCAGCCTCCTAATATTGTAGGCACTTGCAGCGCCAACACATATATACTTATAGTTCGTAAGGAATTTGTTTTTTTTATAGTATACATTCGCTTCTAGATAAAGTTAATTTGAATGGGAGTAGTTGTTTTAATTTGTTCGTAATCTGTTAATATGTTAAAAAGGTTTTTGTAAATCATGTTTTAGTCATGTTTCATTAGTCCCGTTTCATTATAGTGTGTGTTCGTGCTTCTTATAAAAATGTAAAAATTATAATCAGCTGTTAATTATGTTAATATGTAACGGAATTTAGAAAAAATACTTTTACATCTGCGGGTAAATTATTTTTTGTGAAGTATTTAAGTGAGATTTAAGTCAACAGTGTAAAGCACTTTTATTTTAAAATGTATCTAAGTCTTTAAATAGTCAACTATCACTCCAGGTTACTTTGAAATTCTCTAAAAATCTACTACATTTTTTAAATTTTTCTTCCTTCATAAGTTTTTATTTAGATGAGGGAATTTTCAAAATGTTTTATAATTCAACATACAGTTAAATACAAAATATAAATCACAACCCAATCATTTCAATTAGATATTCAATACATTTTTTGTATTCCATATTAATTATTTTATGAATAATATACATTTTTAAAGAAAATAAATTTAATTAAAATGCATTTTTCTTGCATATTTTAATGATTATTGGTGCATAAATACATGCATATTTTGTACGTTTTTATTGAATATAATCTCAGGCCTAATTATAATTATAATTATAATTATATAATAGTGAAAAATTCATACATTTAATTGTATATGTATACATTTATATTATTGATTTAATAAAATAAATTGAGCTTCATATCAAAAAAAACAATTAAAATCACTTAAATATAAAAGTTTTTGTAGTCAAAAACAAAATCGCAAAAATGATTTATAAACTTTAAAAGTGAAATTTTACGAAGTCGGACACTTCAAAACGAATTTCCATAATCGTAAAATCATATAATTGAACATATTTTAGTTATACTCCGTCGTTTAATTGATGATTGTATCGAGTAACATCTAATATTAAGTTACTCGTGAAAGTGTATACATGCGTGTCTATACGTTTGATATATATTTATTATTTTAGCATTTAAAATAAAAATAAATCCCAAGAAAATGTGTATAACTTGACGGATATTACTGTGTGTCAATCGGGCACAACAAATAATGCAATTCACGTAACGAGAAAATCGTTAATAGAGTCAGCAAATGAACAAATGGATTTTGTTGACATTGTTTATACAGAATAATATAAAAATAGTTCTGTTTTGAATAAATAACGGTGTGAGGACGAATGGATTAACTGAGGTGTGATTTAATATGTTTGAAAACGTTTTCTGAGCAGAATTTCTCAGACAGTTGTTTCCGTAATGTTCG
This sequence comes from Sipha maydis, assembly GCA_034509805.1. Lineage (NCBI taxonomy): Eukaryota > Metazoa > Arthropoda > Insecta > Hemiptera > Aphididae > Sipha > Sipha maydis. The sequence continues at coordinate 28,103 of JASXSY010001574.1, forward strand.
AGAGAACAAAAAAAATTACAAATATTTCAAGTATGTGCTTCGATTTTAATAGTATTAAGTTTGTTTAATTTCAAAGAATACAGGGCAGTAAACGGCAGCTGAATTCGTTAGACGATTATTAAACGTATTATATGTATTTCGTGGAATTATGTAAATGGTAAATCTTAGTGCATTCTTTAATTTTACATTACATCAAGCTACTTTAAAGCTCTACTACAAGGAACAGGAATATTATGTTATACATGAACATTCAGAATCTCTTATATTCTCCAGAATCTATTTAAATTCAGACTATCAATGATACTATGAGAAATGATGACATTTTCCGAAATCGTTATAAGTTTTTTCCTGTTAAGTATCGACAGTATAATCATATAATTTAAAATATACCCATATGATCAGGCATAATGATGACTTGAGATGAAAATCAATCAAAAAAAGGGTGAAACACCTAGGTCGGTTATGACATCTTGGTAGGTTGACAGATTTGACTCACAAGTCTTAAAATTAAAACTAATATAATATTCTCAAAAAAACGATTCTGAGTGAATCAGTTTTTGTATATTAGATTATTCAGATATTTTATATAATAGAAAAAAACAAATTTTTTATAAGAAAAGTTTAAATGTTCTAATGAAGCAAAAAAAAAAAAAATACATCGAAAATTAAAGTACAAACTGCATACACTTTATAAAAATATTTTAAAACTATAAAATGTTTTCAATTAAGTAATTTATAACATTCTATTGAATTTATTTTTGAATTATCTAATTTTGTCAAATTTCATTTCGTAACGCATATTAATAATTTTTGCGATTTTTATGTATTTTTATTTATTATATTATTATATGAAAAATCTTGTATCCATTTTAAAGCTTTTTTAGTAAACCAAAATAATTTTATTAACATTTTTGAAAACAAAGGTAAAGAAACATAAATATTTCAAATTTCTACAAATATCTCAAAAAAAAAATTCAAAATAGTACCATTCATGGTATTATATGGTTTAAGCATCCTGTGAACATTTCAAGTCACTAGGACTATTACGAGTAATATTTTGAAAAATTATAAAAACAAAAACTCGAATTATGTCAAAAACCTATGTGCAATAATTTTATAATTTTTCATAATTTTTTCGCAATTATTAAGAGAACTATTAGACAAACTATTAGAAAATTCGTAAATTTACTCCTCTCAAGGTACCTACTAGATAGTTTTTCTTAACTTTTTATTTTTAATTGGTGATTATCAGGACACTTGTTTTGGCCAAAATCGTGTATTTAAAATCACGGATACAAAAAAATAATAATGAAACACGTATCATGGTAAAACCAATATGTACCCCTCGTTAGAATCTAAATCCAACTATAAAACCAATAGTTAAAACTAATTACAGAAGTAATAATGTTATAAAAATGCTAGCAGCATTTTTCGTTTTCAGCTAAGTATATAGTTGAAAAAATAGTGTAAAAAATTGCATTTACGATGTTTTGGATTTCTACAGTATTGCGAGTAATGGTACTGGTCCTTGGTTTTTTATTTTTATTTTAAAACTGAGACTCAATGCAACAATTTCCTTTCTTAACTTGGTACCCGATTTAGCTGGTATATATCGATATTTTTTTTTTTATGTGGTCGAAGTTAACACCAGGAAAATAAGACAAACGAGATTCAATTTACAAAACTTGACATAATCGTATATATTTAGCTTAATTTTAAATTATTACACCCTTCAGTAAACCGCGAGTTCCATTCGAAATGATAAAATGAGATAAAAATGAAACAAACGAACGGCCATTATAGGTCTGTTGTGTTTTTCTTTTCGGTATTGTTATTATATTGGTACGTATTTTAAACGGCCAATTTTTTTTGCAACATTTCTTTTTTTCCCGAGTTGGGAAATTTTATGAACTCTACGGAAAAAGTCATTTTCATAATAAGTACCCATAATGGAAAATGTTATTTATATATTTTATTTCTGTTCTTAGCCATCTTATTTTTTTGCCAACCAAAAGGAAAGAGAGGGAGAGGGAGAAAGAAGCATAGTTTCCGTAATGATATTAGTTGTATATATGTCTGTAGCCTAAAGTAACTACAATAGTAACCTCAATGTTTCATTAATGTCAACACACTTTTTTTCTTTCGTCGACGTACAGGAAATAGATCCTGAAAAAATTTCGTTTCCTTCAATTTATATAATAATAAATAATCGTTAACATTTTATTCAACGAGTAATTGAGCCATAATTGATTTGTTAAGATGTAATCATATGTACTGATAAAAATAACGAATACATTTTATGAACAAGAATACTTTGACTATCATAAATAATACAATGCATGATATAACGTAGATTTTATATGTTCTTATTACACAGAATTCGGAATATTGCACTACACTATAATATTTGGAATTTTCTCATACTCGTTGCAAAAAATATAAAATACGCGCTACATTATTCTGCACATATACAAATACAACGAACTTAATATGTATATATACATAGTACATATTTTCTAAATTTTTCGATGTTTCTCTTTTACCTTTGATATTATTTCAAATATTCTGGGAAGGGAATTTATTTATAATATACAATTTATAGAAACCCGGTATCATTTACCAATGAAATACACAATTTAAAATAAATATATTATTTTTTATCTCGTGATCGTTGTAATGCAGACATGTTTCATAATAATTAAACCTATAACGCAATTACACGTGACATATTATAATACTAAAACATAAGAAAAAATATTTGGTGATTCGTCTGATACAAAAAAAAAAAAAAAATTAATAAATAATAATCCGAGCTATACAAAAAATAACTGTTTACATTTTTTTTTGTTCACTGTACCTATTTATTTTCATGCATACATAAAAACAAACTTTCAATTATAATCGAAAGGTTTGAAAAATAATGCATTTAATTTAATCAAATCCAATACGTATTTTATTTATAAATTATCTATATTAAAATTATTTTTTATTAAACTCTAGTTGGGGATGTGAACCAACTTTAATTTTTTAAATATAAATTAAATTTACTGTTCGGTTTGAACTAACTTGGAGAGTTTTAAAACGAACTTCGATCAAAACTAATTTACTTATGGTCAATAGGTAAAGTAAGCAAAAGATCGAAAACTAAAATCTTTGAAATCCAAATGAGTATGCCACGCATATTTAAGTTATCGTAATATTGCTGACCAAGTTATAATTTGCGAAATAGGATGCTTTATGAAAAACAAGGATCGCTTTGATTACAAAATCTCAGTAAAATTGAACAACGAAATAAATTAGTAAAAATAATTAAAAGATCAATTGTATATATTAAGATTATTAAATATTGCTATTTGGTGAATGTAGTCAAATTATTATTTATAAACAATTTATCGGCACAAAGACTTAATATTTATTTCTATAACATAAAGGATGATTTATATGAAGTTGGATAAACATATTTGAAACATCATGTTATTTGCGTAAATGTTATGAAAAGTATTATAACGTTTGTCTTTATCGTATTAAAGTATTGTAATGTAGTGTATTATAATTTAGTCAAAATTTGTTCAATCACTTATATTTATTTACAATAAAATGTTAAATAAAACACATTGGAGAGTCAACAACTTTACAAATGTACAGTTTTGCAGAGATAATAAGGAACATTTTTAATGCACTGCGTATTTATTAGAAAGTATGTACATTATGTGCATTTATACGAACTGAGTTTTATTTTCTGGAAATATCAATACATCCTCTTATTAACCTCTTTTCCCTTCAACGTCCATCTTCATAACCACTCTTAGTGCATTCGTTTCCTCTCGCCTCATCACATGCCCAAACCATCTTAGCCTATTTTCTCTCATCTTGTCCACAATTGGCGCTACACCAACACTACCTCTCACGTATCCGTTCCTTAGTCTATCTTCTCTTGTCACTCCACTCAACCATCTAAGCATTCTCATTTTCGCGACACTTATACTTTGTTCTATTCTCCTGTTAGCCGCCCAACACTCTGAACCATACAGCATAGTTGGTCTCACTACACTTTTATAAAATTTACCTTTCAGCCTCATTGGAATTCTCTTATCGCATAACACGCCCGATGCTTCTCTCCATTTCATCCACCCGCACTTAATCCTATGTTTTACATCCATGTCAAAGCCCCCGTCCTTTTGAACAAAAGATCCTAAATATTTAAAGCTCTCAACTTCACCTATCACATCCCATCTATTGTCAGTTGTCTCCTCATTCCTTCAACTTCTTGGTCTCTTTGTCCAAAATCATACTCTATATACTCTGCTGTATTTCTACTAATTCTCAATCCCTTTTCTTCGAGGGCTAACCTCCACTCATTTACCCTATTATTGACAACTTCCAGGTTTTCTCCTACCAGAACTATATCATCCGCAAACATCATACACCATGGTATCTCACCCTGTATCTCCTTTGAAACCACATCCATAACCATTGAGAACAGGTAGGGGCTTAGAGCTGACCCCTGGTGCACACCTACTCCTATACTGAAACCTTCTGATACTCTACACCGACTCTTGACACTAGTACTCGACCCTTCATACATATTCTGGATCAAATATACATACATTTTTGTATGACATTTTTCCTCATTAATGCCCACCTTAAAATTTCCCTTGGCACTCTGTCATACGCCTTTTCTAAATCTATAAACACCATGCATAGTTTTTTATTCTTTTCTCTGTGCTTCTCTACTAATTGCCTAACATAAAATAATGGCTCCATTGTTGATTTTCCTGACATAAAACCAAACTGGTTTTCTGATATCGACGTCTCACTTCTTATCCTCTTCTCTATAATCTTTTCCCAGATCTTCATACTATGACTCATGTGCTTTATTCCTCTATATTTCCCACATTCTTGTATGTCTTCATTTCATTTAAATATTGATACAATAAAACTCTTTCTCTAATCTTCTGGCATTTTCCCCTTTATTAGTACCTTATTAAAAAGATTTTTCAACCACCCAATGCTTACATCCCCTAACATTTTCCACACCTCTACAGGTACTCCATCGGGTCCTATCACTTTTTTCTTTTTCATCGCCTTCATCGCCTTCATCGCATCTCTCATTTCCTCCTCACCCACTAGACAAATCAATCCTTCATTCCATGAAATACTCTCTAAAGCTTCTTTTGAATACTCTTCGTTCAATAATTTCTCAAAATATTTTTTCCATCTTTTTTTCACATCCTCATCTTTTGTTAAAAACTCTTTTATCCTCATTTTTTATACACCAGACATCTTGGAAATCCTTGGATCGCTTTTCTCTCACCTTCGCCATTCTATAAATTTCTTTTTCTCCTTCCTGTGTTCCTAGCCGCTCATATAACTCATCATATTTATTAAACTTTGCTTTGCTTACCGCACTTTTCACTATTTTACATACATTTTTATACTCTATCCAATCTTCCCTCTTCCTATTTTTCTGCCATACCTTAAATTGCTTTTTCTTACTCTCTACTACTCTCTGAATCTCCTCATCCCACCATCACGTTTCCTTGTGTTCTGGTAAACTACTTTTGGTTTCACCAACAACCTCTTTTGCTATGTTCTTAACACAAGTGGCCATCCTTCTCCAAACCTCATTTATATCTCCCACAACATTCCACACAGCTTTTTCTTTTAATTTCTTTATAAACTCCTTCTCTTTGTTTACTATTAATTTCCACCACCTAATTCTGATCTTCTCCCCTGTCTTCCTTCTTTTGTTCATCTTTTTTCCACTACACTATACTTCCATTATCATCAACCTATGTTGTATTATTACACTCTCTTTTTCTCTCATCATCTCTTCTTTTTGACAATAATGCAATATCATCCGCGTGGGACAGAATATTAGTTTTCGATCGACTTAAATCAACCGATTTATATAAATTCATTTTTCTTAATATTTTCTTCAGTACTAAGTTGAATAGTATCAGGAAAAACGTAAAAATTCAAAACGTATCGATAGCATTTAATATGCACAAGAAATAAGGAAACTTATAGCTGCTTTTAAAAGTCGTTTCACTAATTTAGACAAATACAAGACAATATTTCAAATACTATTCATAGTATATTCATCTCCTTTTCATACTGATGTCAATTCGGCCACAGAATATCTTCAAATGGAACTCATTGACTTATAATGCAATAATGAATTAAAACACATTTTTGAAATATCAAAATCAAATATAGATTGTTATAATATTAATATCACAAAAGAAAAATTTCCCAATTTGAGAAATCTGGCCCAAAAAGATGTGAGTGCTTTTGGATCGACTTACACGTGTGAATCGTTTTTTTCGAAAATGAAATTCGCTAAAGACAAATCACGCTCAAACCTAACAGATGAAAACCTGCATCATATATTACGGTGTGCAAATACAAGCAATTCTGTTGATTTAAAAAAGCTTAGTGAACGAATTGAGAAACAAATATCTCACTTAGTAAAATCAATAAATTAAAACTATTATATGTAATATATATTATCTATGTTAACAAATTATATGTGGCCTAATTTTGAATAATATTGAATAATAAAATATGTGATGTGGTTATATTAATATTTTTTATTGACTGATGAGCTTTTTTTATTTTTTTTTGGCAGTCCTTTATGTGGCCAGCAGGAATGTAATGTATTTACAAAGTGGCCCGCAAGATCATTTGGGTTGGCCATCCCTGCTATATACCATACAGCGATATAAGTACGTATATCTCAATCGTTATCTTAATAGCGGAAATTTTCTAGTCTCTAGTAATCTATAGTGATCTATATCTATTATATTTCTATATTTTATCTTATCGATATGATAATTGTGTCTATTATGTCATACATATAAGCTTTTAAATTTTTTTTTTTCTTTGTGCACTGGCCCACTGGATTTTACCATTATATTTTACCTCACTATTATACCTGTACACAAACGGGAACCAATTCGGTTCTACTTCATAAAATACTTTTTTCAAACGTGAACCAATTCGGCTATACCTAATAAATTCCTTTTTCAAACGGGAATCAATTTGGCCGAATGGGAACCAATTCGGATACTCCCATATATGTAACATACTTGTATATTGTAGAAACCGAATACTATGTATGTACCATATTTACAATTATCACTAAAATTGATTAAATGGTTGTTAATAAAAAAAAGAACCGGATGGGCCTCGTTCTGCTGTACACTTGGAGGTGAAGTGCGACTCTTCATAGGATAGGTCATTATAATGGATTTGTTAAATTTGAATTCAATGATAGGTATCATTGAAAATACGAAAAACGATTCTGAACGGAGATGATATGTTAGTCTAGAATATAATACATTATTATTTATAAATATTGTAATAAGTATATTTTATTTTGAAACGAAAAATTTAGAAAAATTGTCTATAAATAGGTCAAAATATGTCAAAATACTTTGAAAACTTAACCATGTATATAGAACGTCAATATAAAGATTTGGTGAATATTTCAAGTTGTTGCGGTTATTCGTTTTTGAGTTAGAGCATTTTAAAAAAACCGATATCATTTGTCAGTCTAGAATATTATACATTATATTATATTTTACATGTTATTTTATGTCAATATTCGCTGTTCAAACGCTTATAAAAAAAAATTGTGCCTATGGATTTCAATAATTTTTGAATGACATTAAGAACTACTTCTGTGGAATCTTCTATTAAATTTTCATTTTTTTTCACCGATTATAAAAATAAAATGTAAAAAAATCGAATATTTTAAATGCCTATAAGTGGCTTAAAAATTAATATTATATTATGAAAAAAATATGACATAAAGGAAATACCAATCTTAACAGCTGGTAGAAATTTCAAAAATCTGCGACTTATACTTTTTGAATTATAACAAATATTTAAAATCGTTTGAGAATAAATCGCTATTTTATGCAATTTCGTAAATATTTAAATTTCAAACAGTCATACAATTTTTTCCTCTAAGTCCGGTAGAAATATTTTTAAAGATTTTTGTAGAGTAGCTTATAGATAACCTAGTGTTAAAATTTTGAACCTAAAGTATGAACAGAAAAAATTTTATGAATTTTTATTTACAAAATAACTTGCAAATTTTCGCAATTTTTACATATTTCGTATAAATTGGAACTTTGAGCACTTATAAAAAAAAATTGTGACTTACGGTTTTAGATTTTTTTTTATCAGTTAAGGAATAACTTATAAGAAATCTTGTATTAAATTTTCAAGATTTTCTGGCCGGCCAATAAATTTTTATCGTTATTTTAAAAAAAAAAATTTAAAAAATTTAAAATTTCAATTGTCTATAAATAGCTCAATAAAAGTCAAAATACTTTGAAAATTTAACGGTGTCTAAACGTCTAAACGGCTAATCTAAACATTTGGTGAAAATTTCAAGTATTTACATCGATTAGTTTTTGAGTTATAGCAAAATAAAAAATTTGATTATATCGAAAACTGGTTTTGCGTAAAAACTCACGTTTTTCCCAACATTTTTTAGGGTTTTTCCCGTCGCATTTAAAAAATATTGAAAATTTTTTACTATTAACCTCCCAAAGTACCAAATAGATTCACTTTCCTTTCAGAAAAGTTGCTACATAAGGCAATCGAAGCATTTTTACTGCCCCAAATCGTGTCGACAGGCACAAAAAAAAAAAAAAAAAAAAAACACATCATTGTAAAATCAATACATTCTTCACTCCGTTCAGAATCTAAAAAAAAAAAAAATAAATAAATAAAAATAAAAATAAAAACACACATCATTGTAAAACCAAAAGATTCCATCACTCCGTTCAGAATCTAAAATAGAAAGTCGTAAAAATGGTTTAGAAGCATTATTATAAATTAATTTTATTATAAACATTAAATAATTTTAGTTATTAGTTAAATATATTTCATAGTTTAAAATTATTCTAATGAAATTCGTGCTGTCGTGCATTTGACATTTTTTTATTTTTGCTGCAAAAGTTACAAAATTTATAGTTCAACCTACCTTACTATTGAGAATTTGGTTTCTACTACATCTTTTGAAATATAAACTGGTTCATCCGACATCTTTTATTCAAAGTCGGTTTTTCAAGTTTTTTAGTTTGTAAATATCTAGGAATATCACAGTACCAATTTTGTATCAAACTCGATTATGGATTTTCACCTTATTTAAATTGAATAATATACATATACATAAGATGCAATTAATTTAATTTCAATAAATTGTATATATTTTTATCATTTAGAAAATAATTTTCTTTTTAATTTTAATTTATATTATCTTTTAGTTATTAATATTATTCTGGTAACAATTATTTCTCTATTACAATGATGTATTTATTTTATATGACCATACAATTTTGAGTAGGTAATCATTTGGTGACACAAAATAATTCAATAAGTAACTTTGTCATTCAACAATTAAATATAATAAGGGTACTAAAATGTTAAATAAAGATTTTTTTCCAGTAAGTTTTCTAAATGTAAGAAAAAATTAATAATTATATTAAACTTGTTTTGAAGACGTTTATGTTTTTTTGAATAAAATTAGTCTGTAATTTCGAATTTAATGGTTTGAATATCTTATGCGTACATACGTAATTTACATATTAAAATATTATAATAATATAATTTATATAAAGCTTTTATTTTAAGTCATTTTTTGAACCCGACAATTTATTATTTTAAGTTTAAACAAATAAACCGACTGACAAAAAAGAAAAATTAACTCCCACAAATAGAACAGCTTTTTATTTTATTTATTTTGAGTACAAACTGTATTTATATTTTTATCAGAAGTTATTGATTATTGGGTTTTTCTGGAGTATATATTTTCTAATTGTTTCAAGTGTTTGTTGAAACATGATGATGCTAATCTTTTTTTGTAGCATAATCTTTATTAATATATGTGATTTACGTGATAAGTATATGGTAAACAATTTTTAGTTCTGAGTTAATCGTAATAAAAACACTACGTGTAGGTACACAAAAAAAATTTTAGTCGTTTTTTCATGCTATTGTTTTCATATTCTACCTAGGGTCTTCTATAATTTCAACCTGACCTATATTTGACTCATAGAGTTGAGTCAATTTCGATATTTTATATATAGACCTATGCCATCGTTTTTTTATACATCATTATAATAATATATTATCATTTATATCGGTTAAAGTTCTATTTATATAATATTTTCAAATACTTTTTGTATTTTTCAATAAAATAATTATATTTTACCTACATTTTCTTTCCATGAACTTTTTGTCAAAAATGTTTAATGAATAAATATAAATAAAAAAAACGGCAAAACCCAACTATTTAAAATATAACATGTATCTGTACTACTACCCACTATATGTCAACCCCCCAAATTCAACGAAATCAACCAAAATGACATGGAAAAATACGAATTATATAAAGAATACTAATTCGAGTACTTTATACAATGCCAAAATTCTTATACTGTGTACGTATAATCAGATCGGAAACAAATTATTATACAATATTCGAGAAGGTGTATTTTTAACATGTGATGACAATGATGGTTATTATTAAATGTATACAACATTAATAAAGCATTTAAGTATTTTATATGGAATGTCGGTTAACATAAGCGCGTATTATCATAATGGTGACTAATAAGGAATTACAGAGATATCTTTAAGTTCATAACATTACATTATGTTCAGTTATACGATCCTTTAAATTATGTATCTGAAAATGTCTGATGATAATTGTGCACAAACGTCATTAGCATCAATCGAAATTTCAAATAATAAAATATATTTTGTCTCTTGGTACTTCAATTTATATTATTATTATTATTTTTTTTTTTTTTTGTCAAATCAAACACACGACAAAATATTAAATTGCATTAATTTACCATTTAAGTATCTTAAATAGAACTACTTATATATGCGCCAAGGAAATGTATCAAAGTCCGAAGATGTTTTAGCAAAAAACACATAAAAGTTACTGAGGATATACCAACATTCTGTAGAAAATTTGGATATGGCTTCGTCAACTACACTCATTCAAAACAACGTGGGAAACTAAATTATGTTTTCGTGTCAAACACAATCGGATAAATAGTTTTAAATGTTGTACTTGTGCTATAATCAGCATACTTTTTTTTTATATGAATAATAATAACGATTTAGCAATTGATATCAATTAAGTTGATGATTTGGCGTTCTGTAATATGGTATCCTATAGATTGCCTATAGGCACATAACTGTACCAAACATTATCTATAAGGTCAAATTGACGAACCTTATTTTTCTTTTTGATCAATTCACGGCACACTGTTAGATCATTTTAAAAACATTTTTGTGATTGTTAATTTATGATTGATTATTAATATTGTTGTCGCTTCGTAAATATCTTTGATTTCGTTTACTTGAAACGTTTTAATATCTGTACATTTATATTTTAAAATAAGAATAAATAATTAAGTTTATTTATAAGCTTGTTATATTAAAAAAAAATAAGCCTATTGAGTATTTAGGTTTTTGTAAATAATTTATTCATTTAGTGTATTTATATTATTCAATGTATGTTTTGTATTTACATGGTTCTGTCAAAAATATACAATTATAATTTCTAATGAAATTGAGTTTATATATCAGTGCCATAACATACATATTTCAGAGTGAAGAGATCAAAGTAAGTAGTCATAATAATTATTTTATTTTTTAAATTATATCACGATTTGAGTCAACAATTTTTTTTCTTAATGCTCAATTATTCTTTTATAACAATATTTTAATGATGTCGGCGAAGTATAATGTTCTATATTTTCCTAAATATTAAATTTAGTGTCCTATGGTGTATGGCTTTTTTTCTAAGTATTACAAAACCTGTTAAATAATTAATGACTGAATTCATTGTTTCCTTGGTAATTTAAAATTAGTTCTTTTTAGATATATATATGTTAAGAAATATAAATACTTTGATTATTATTATTAATTGTTATCTAAAATGTATTGAAATAAGATATTATTTTTAAAATTCGTTGTAGGTACATTCAAAATGTTATGAAAATTATTTTTATTAATTTTATTGCGTATATGCAGGGGCGTAACTAGAACTTTAATGGCCCTCGGAAAAATAATCCAACAGGTTTAGTTTTACAAATTTGGAAGGAGATATGAGGAATATTCTACAAAAAATAACCACCTACAAAATTCCGCCCTTTAAGGTTACTAATAATTAAAAAAATGTTAAGTATAATATAATTTTTATAGTCTCATTGTATTAGACATTTTTGTGGTTTAAATAAAATAAACAAGGTAAAACAAAATTTAAAATATTTAATTTCAACTTTAAGTAATATTTAGCCAGTTTTATCAAAATTCCTTCTTTCTTGCTTTTGCATCGGCAAAATTATCGATTAAATCTTCAAAGTCAACTTCTCGAGCTGTTTCTTGTTCAATTGAAATTAATGCCTGGCCACTTAAACGATCTTGCGTCATTGTACTTCTTAAATATCTTTTGACAATTTTCAGCTTGTAAAATGACCGTTCCTCGTTTGCAGATGTTACATGAATTGTCAAAAACAATAAAAGAGCAGTGCATACTTCTGGGAAACTGACCGTTAAAGAATGATTTTTCACCATTAAAAGTTGAGCAAGATCTCTAGTTGAATTAAGTTGACTTATTTGATTTTTATGAGTTGACATCAACATCGTATCTGGGTCGAATACTTCACTTTTTTTACTAACCGTAGAACTAAGTTCAAAACTTGGTTCATTATTAACTTCAGTATCAACACTTTTAATTATTATTTCACTTTTATTTTTACGAAGAGTGGAACTAGAAAAAAAACCACTATTTTTAGGCAATTTTACTAAATTTTCTTGTTCCTCCAATTTTTTTTTACGATTTTCATAGCCACTAGGAACTTTTTTTCACATGATCATAATGAACGAATACGATTCACTGTTTCACTGCGGAGTGCGAAAACAAAATCGGACAACGTTTAACGACACTTCAAAGACTAATAACAAAATAAATTAAAAGAAAATCGTGTAACAACGACGGTCAATTTTTCCTAGAATTTTTTTTTATATTGAAACTTGCCGGTTTCATAATCATAGTTCTAATCTAATATCTAAGTATAAAATATAAACAGGTATATACGCTCAGTTTCAAAGATAAGCGATTGCGATAGGCTTTATTCTTATTTCCGTTCTTCAATATTATTATATAGTAGGTAGTATCGCTAACGTCGACGAGCTAGAAAATCATCTAAATAATCTATAAATATAATCGTAGTCAGACATTAAATTTATTTTATTTTAAAGCAATTTAATTTGAAAAAAATGTACATTATTTTTAAAAGAATCGTATTTATAAATTTCACAATATTAGTGATTTGTTTTGAATTTACGATATATATTCCTGATGGGCCTTATAAAGTCGTGGGCCAGTGGCCTATTGCCCGTCATGCCACCCTACCGTTACGCCACTGCGTAACTCTTCTAAATCTGCAATTATGTAAATGTTATTTTGGTTATTTAATATTTCTAAATTTGTATTGATATTAATACGTATATTATCGTTATTTCCTAAAACATATTTAACAAGCTTTGAATTAGGAGCAGACTTTTTTAATTTTATATCAGAAATGCATTTTTGATACCTTATTTTATAATGTTTATTTGTCTTACCTATATAATATTTATTTAAATTATAATTAAGCTTTTATAAAATTCAACATTTTAAAAGAAGAAGAATTTTTCGTGAAGTTTTTAGTTCTATTTTTCATATGTTTGATTAATTATTATTAGTTTTTTAAGCAATTTTAACATTTTTTATAATACTGTTTAGAATTTTAGTGAGGAATGTATTGCTTTTACATTGATGTTTTATTCGTTCTTCTTGTCCGTGATCAAACTTGTGGGTAGTATATCTATACTGAAAGTTTCAGATTTTCTCAGTAATTTGTACATTATTAATTAAAAATTGAAACGAAGTAGAACATTTCTTATTAATACTATTTTTTAACATGAAAATCCCACTAAATTAATTCAGTTTTATAATGAAATGTTCATCTATTGTAAAATGTAGTATATTAAAATAGTATTGAATACTTTTCTAAATAGTTAGTTCATAATTTTATAAAACCAAATGTTTCAAAATTATTTCTTATTATCTGATTCGCGTATGAAGACAAAAATAAACTAGGTTAATGAAAACTGACTTTTTGTATTATTTTTGTAATTACAGTACCTAGATATTATTAACTTTTAAAGTTGTTCTTCGATTGAAAAAAACAAAAAAAATTATTTTCACCCAGTGTATATTATATTTGAATAAATCTTATTATAGTTTCAATAACATAATAATTACATATTATTATTAATTATAAATATATTCGTTACACATAGTAAATACTTGATTTTACATGAGCTTTTGTTAGTTTAAAGATGATAAATATAATTTTTTCAATGTGTCAATATATTATAAGAAAAAAATTAAAATATATTCAACCATG
>JASXSY010001575.1:0-85525 GCA_034509805.1 Sipha maydis
TATAATTAATTGTTATTACATAATGATAATTAAGTTTTTTATATATATATATAAATATATATATATACAAACCCTACATTTGTAGCAATAATATCCATTCATATATATTATGAAAAAAATTATTATTACACTAATATCTCAGTTAAGAACTCAAATTAAATTATCAAATGATTGTAGATATTTTATAAAAACAAAAAAAGTACTATGACAAAATAAAACAAAATTGAACAGTTTATAATTCTGTTCTAAAAATATATTGGTTAAAATATAATGCAAACATTGTAAGCCAATTAAATATTTAAAAATGTATTTACTGTAGTTATACATCGCATTAAGTTACAACTAAATTCCTCATACTAAATCTTTTTGGATAATTTTTTTTTTTAATTCTTTTATTTCTTTACTTTATTTCTATTGTACAATTTAACCTATTTCTTTTTTAATTTTTAATTTTCTTCAATTTATTTGTAACATTCCATCGTTCTTTGCTCTTTCATTCTATGCAAACTTAAACATTTTATGATAGTACCATATTTCAACAGCTAAATTGACATCAATAGTAATTAATCATACAGAAATCTCTATAAGCCAGACAATGTTTCCCAAGAGTTCCTTACCATATTCTGTCTTTGGTAAATGTCACTGTATTTCTCACTTAAATCCCATGGTAATTTATTTAAACATAAAAAAATTATCATCTCTATATACCATGCTTTACTGTAATATTATTTATATGTTTTCAGAGAATCAAATATAATAATGAACTCCAGAAAAAATTCACTTTTAATTAGCAAATATAATTAAAACCCTATTCAAAGTTAATTAATTTTAAATTAAATGTGAATAATAGAAGATTCTTCTATTCTATTTTTCTATTATTCTAAAGGTTTTTAGGATTAGTACCTAGAAGATAACACAGTCTTATAGAACATAATACATTTTATTCTGTTAAATGCAGTCAAATGTACCTACATCTATTTTCTACTATAAACATTAAAGATAGCACTGTGCATAGGTAGTTATTTTTTTAAACAAACCATATATATTACTAGCTGATCCCGTGCACTTCGTTGCTCGTTAAATATACCAACTCTATATGACTCTAACTTTGTTCAACTCGTTATTTAATATTCGGTGGATGATGTTCTAGATTTATCTTAAGATTTCTGTTGCCCGGAATAAAAATTCTGATTCGCAGCAGTATATTATCAGGTAAGCAATCTACCTGCGGTAGATCGCGGACTTAGTGCTGTTTGTACGTAAGTGTATGATCTAAATCTAATAAAGTATCAAAGTTATACCAAGTTTGACATAATACGGTGGATTAATATAATCAATTAATACATAATCCTAACCTAACCTTAACGTACTAAAATCCGTAGTGTAGAATTGTATTGTTGACCATTTGCATTAGTATTTCGAACTATTTCTGTTGCTCCGAACGATGTCATTTGAAAACATGAATTGAATGTTCTAATTGACTTCAGGAACACGTTAGTATCTGGATCTAGATCAGTGCGGGCATTCCTTGTCCATAGTACAAATTACTACTTTTAAATGAGCATAATATTCAATATCGGGCTCATACTGGAATGCTAGACGCAGGAATGAATCAGATATAAATGTTCGACGTACCTGTTGGCGTAGTTGGTCATTTGCTCTGCATGAGTCAACTACGAATCATTCGCACTATCGGATTGGCATTGTTCGTCTGTTATTTGCGCTCTTCTATTTCTCATGTTTGTAGCTGCATTTGTTCTACGACAAAAATTGGCATTCTGGCGTCTTCTTGGCATTTTTAATGACACAAACAAATAGAAAATATTCAAAGTACTTATTTATGTTTTTTTTTTTTTTTTTGGTTACCTTGCAACGTCGGGTAATTCATTATATTAACCACTAATAAATAAATATTATTCTCAAATCTTATAACCCTCATAGCAACCATTTATAAACAAAAACAAAAATTTCTATCGTAAATCTCAAAATTCCTGTTTGACCACCTCCCGGGGGTGGAATTAGGTCCATATATAAACCCTATAAACCCGCTCCACGACATTCTCTATCATTTAAAAAAAAAATCAAGATAATCGGCCCAACCGTTCTCAACTGATGCAATTTCGAATTTTTTGTTTCCATTTTTATAGACATATATATATATATGTTACCGGCAATATGGATAATTCAGGTATTTTGCAAAATGACTAGGTATTATACATATTGCCAATCGGTTTTAGGCAATGTAAATAAAACATAGGATTTTCAATATTATTTTACATATAACCTAGGTATTGTATAAAATACCTAGGCATTATGTAAAATTCCAATTCTTTTTTAGGCAATGTAAAAAACAAATTATTTAATGTTATTATATATTTATAATTATTATTATTATTATTATTATTATTATTGGTATTACTATTATTATTATTATTGTTATAATTATGGGTACCATTATTATTACTACTTGCTCTGTATCTATTTCATTTTCTACATTTGAATTAATTTCTTGGGATTGTTCTGTGATTCAGTTAACTGTTCTTCATTTTCTATCGTACTTATTACATCGTTTGGTAAACCCTATAAACCCGCTCTACGACATTCTCTATCATTTAAAAAAAAAAATCAAGATAATCGGCCCAGCCGTTCTCAACTGATGCAATTTTGAATTTTTTGTCTCCATTTTTATAAATATAGATAATTGTTTACGATAGTAATACAAATTTATATTTAATTATATGGAATCATTGGATCATGAGAAGATGTACAATCCCAGATTACTCTATCGCTAGCACAACTTTCCATGAATATTACGTAACTACTACATATGTAAAAAACGATTTAAAATGACATTTGATTGAATCCTCTGTTGACAATAATATATTTTCCAAGTAGAAAATCTTTATATAAATAATATTTACAGGCCTTTGAAAACTGATTGGCCAGCTCTTCCCTTAAATCAATTAATCTATCAGCAATATATATTGGTGACTTCTATAGCAACCATATGAGCTATAGATATAGCAAACATAGATCAGTAGTCATAGAGGTGGGATATCAAATCTAATTAATAAGTCCTTTCCCAAACCAGATTAAAAATTCAAAAAAACTAATTGGTCTTCCTTTATTAAAATTATTGATGATAAAATAAGATTAATCCCACCACGTATCTTAAATTATATTTCCTTTTCAAAACTTGTAATAAACTAAGTAAAAAAAAAAAGTAAAAAAATATCCTGTGAGAATTTCAGGAAAGACTACAGCCTTGACTGGAACCATGAATGTAAGATGTTATATACCTCATTCAAATAATCTGAGAGTAGAATTAATTAATCGGTTCTGGTCCTCCCCGTGAAACCGTCAACACCACCACCAACCCCCCCACCACCATCCCGTATATCATATATGACCTTGTAGATAACATTTGACCCCAATTAATCTTAATTACAATAGATAACAAAATAGATAACAAATTACTTTAATTAACACTTATTGGCCAATAAGTGCCAATTAATCACTTTACCTATGATTTTTAATGGGTAATAATTGATTGATTAATCTCAATGGATCGCTAAACTTTTGATTTTCAATGATTTATTATTCGATTATTATTATTATTATTATTATTATTATTACAGTCTAGAGACTACTTAGTTATTTTAACTTTTTGCACTTTTATTTATATATTTTGACTAGCTGAATTCAAATCTGTAATCAATTTTTCTCTCACGCGTCTAGCTTTTTCTACAGTTTGAATAATAAATATTGTATTTTCTGTACAATCATACATAATGTGCGATATATTCATTTCAATTTCTAAATCACTAACATTGCATGGATTGCTAAAAAAGGATTTCATTTTTTTGCGAAGTGCTAGGTTATTGCTGCACGGAACTCCTGATCACTCTTTTTCTTTTTTTTTAGAGTCCATTTTAGCTACAATACCAGTAAATGTTGATTATAAAAAATAGCAATAATTATATTAGTATAAAATTAAATTATACGTATTGAAAAGAGCTAAGGAAATAAAATATTTTAAAATTCTTATTTGATTATTAAGAAAATAACACGTGTAACGATCGAAATTATAATTACAATAATTTATTATAAATGATTGTGCGATAGTGCTCTCCGACCCGCGGTCCTCTCTGCCACCGCTCAAAGGCAACCTCGAGATACACACACACTGTCACGCATACCGAGTACCCGTGGTTCGGATGACCGGCCGACACTGTATCATCATTAACGGTCTATAATATTGTCAAAGTGTAAAGTACACCGGCCAAATATAATTTTAAATAACTGGTCTTATGGAAAAATTATGTAACTCTGTCCCATGTATTACCCGCCAGGCCCCGGCCATTTTCTTTTATTACTTTTTCTTCGCTTCAACGGGCAACATCATGGCAGAGTAAAGACAAATACAATCGTCGAGTGCGTCTTCAGGACGGCACTCAATGACACACAACAGGGTAATGTAATTTTGATTCATGTTTTGCAACCCCCACACCTTGGCCGGTGTATTAATATTATTAATAATTAAATAGATTTGACACCTTGGTGTTCTATAATATATCAGACATCTGATCATTATTTATTTTATATGCACTGGTAACCGATATTCGGAGCCGTGTTTGAAAATGGCCTATGGTCCATTTTCATATTATGATATTGTTTGTTTGTCTTTGTTTGTTCGGTGACTATCAGTTGCGGCCAAGTTTTTATGCCGTATGGCTTTTCTTGGCCATAAATTAAATTTTTATTTTATAATATAAATGAAGAATAAATGAATAAATGAAATACCAATCCCCATAACTCGATTTTAATGTTTTTTTTTCTTTTCCAATTTATTTATTTATTTCTATACAAAATCCCGCGTGTTCCGATTTTCGAATCTCGGCCGTGGGTTGGCGACCCATACCAGCCTCGTCAATGTACCCTCCACGCCGAATCTGGGTAAGGCCTGCGTGCGAGACGTTACACACGATCATTCCAATAATTATTTTTATTGGTTTAAAATAAATTTAAATATACATATATTATAAAGGTACTGTTTAATAAATATAAAATCTCAAAATTCATTGTATTTTAAATCCGTAACCTCCTCTTTTATATTATAAATAAAAAGGCAGAAAAAAAAATAAATATCTTATTTTATATGTTGATGATTATGATAATCTACTTTAAGTAAAAATTTAAATGTTAAATTACTAGAAATAACGTTCATCTACTGGAAAAAATATACTTACCGAAATAATAAAATGTCAACTTAAAATATTAGATTTTTCTTGGACTTCGACACATCGTCGTAAACTTGTAATCTGTATAGACGTTAAGCTCTGCTAGTATTATCTGCGAGACTGCGCGACTATGACTAGCCCTAGAGTTATTGGGTCACCTCACCAAAAAAAAATAATCATCAATAAAATGATAGTTAAATATAAATTCAAAAGGTGAATAAAAACCATTTATATCCAGAAGAAACATAATATATATATATATATGTATATTTATATAATATTGATCATTTAATAATATTATTTTATGAATATCACACACCCGTATAATTGTGTACGGTGTAACGTAAATAAATTATTTAATAAATGTTATACCTCATAATATTATCAGTAATTATAATTACGTAATTCTTAGAGAATTTTTTAGCAATTTCTGGCTAGGTTTAAAACTTCAAACTTTAATTATTCAATTTTTTCCACGAACTAAGATATAATCTTACGATCAAAAAGATTATCTTATTTTATGGTTTTTGCAGAAAAAAATTAAATGTATTAAAATTTTAATGTAGCCGCAATTTTCATGAGGCGCGCATTATGCATTGTAATTTTGATGGGGCGCATCGTGTATCTGCCCGGTTGCCCAATGGGCAGGTACGGGCCTTTCAAAGGTCATATGATTCTTGGTACCTTTTACTTTGATTTTCTCCTGCCCTTCTACTTTGTATCCATAGAATTTAGCCCTCAATGCACAAAACTCGGTCATTGTTTTTCCATCAGTATGATCTGAGAACAATCCTGGTATTTTCGGCAATGTATCAAGAATGATGTCGGGGCAAGTTGGCAGTGTCCATGCAGTCTAATAAGATGTTATTATTTTTGAGGTCCTTATAAAAGTCATACGTCTCAGTATAATACACAAGTGAGCCTGAAACAATATTATAAGTTAATAAATAATAAATATAAGTTAATATTCCTGAATCTGTGTACCTTAAATTGATTTTATCACCATAATGTCTTTGCTTGACATTGTAATGATAATCGTACATTAAAATTTTCGAAATGTCCAGTACCGTGAATCCTATAAATATAATTAAATCATAATATATTATAATATTATAATATATTATGATTTAATTATATTTACAAATTATGGTATATTAAAGTGTTTTTTTATATTTTTTGAAAAAGGTTTGTCTCGTTGAGAAGTTCTAGGAGTGATGATGTTCTCTCTGTATTTGGCACTAGAATTTCACAAAGATTGTTGGGAAGCATCAGTTTATCTCTGGCGTCTTTCGTAAAGAGGGATTCAGTTAATAGGTGTTTAACAGTAGTCGCGGTGTTGCATGAGGTGCATATACGTTGTTCTTTTTTGCTCATTAAATGTTCATAAGTGTATCATGTGTGGCCAATTCGTAATCTGTTGAGTATGAGTATGCGTGGGAGTGACGTGTTGTGCAACCAAGGCAGAGTTGTTGATTTAATTTATCTTAGTTTGTTATTTTGTAGTAATCTCCATTATCGATAGCATATTCGATTGTGGTTTGTTAGTGTTTATTTTGTTTATTTGGTGCTTTATATCGAAGTGGGTTGTTATATTCCAGAAATCAATTACTTCTTTGGTTGCACTTTTGGCTATCTCGTATGCCATTTCATTTCCAGGTATGTTGCTGTGTCCAGGTATCCATATGAATCTGATGTCTTTTTTTGGTTATGAATAGAATGTTCAATATTTGGGTGCATATAGGGTTGTTTTTTTTGGGGGGATTTTCTAAGTTTTTGATAGCGCTGAGAGAGTCAGTGTATATGAATGTACATTGAATATCTGAAGAGGCAGCCAATTCTATGGCTTTTAAGAGAGCTAAATATTCCGCTGTATAAACTGAGTTATAAGATGGGATCTGTAATGCTGTTTGGGAGTTTGGCTGGATTATTGCAATTGCAGTTCATTCTGTATTTTTGGATGCATCTACATATATTTCACGATGTGGTGAAAGGCTGTTTTTTAGATCTAAGAAGTTTAATTTGTAAATGTTGGAATCGGTTTCTTTTTTTTTTTGTATGGAGTTAGGTTTTAATAGATGAAAGGATTTACGGTAAACCATGGGGACTGTTCAGGTACTTAAAAGTTGAGTTGGTTTGTAAAAGTAATATTGAGAACTGGTGCATAGGTGGCTGTACGAGTGCCAAGATTGTTTGGATCGTTATTTTGGTATTGGTTGATTGTTTCTTTATATTGCACTGATCGGATTTGTTGTTGTTATTATTGTTCTTGAAGAGTATTCTAATATATGTTTTATTCTTTTTTTTTCAAGTGATTTTGAGCCTGTGATGTTTATGATGCTGAGAACTGGACTGCTTTTGAAAGCACCGATTGATTATCTTAGGACTGTATCATAGACGGAGATTTGATTGAATTTTAGGGGGGCTTAAATGTCAATTGTTGCAAAATAAGTACCTGTTTTAATATTTTTTACTACGAAATTTAATAATTTTGATCTTTTTAGGGGGGGCTAAGCCCCCCCCCATCTCCGCTTATGGGCTGTATTGTGAATAGGGTCTAATGTTTTGGTTGAGGCGGAAGTTGTTCCTGCATATAAAATAGAGCCGTATTCTAGTGCTGAGAGGATTATTGAATTGTGTATTCGCTGTAATATTTTGCTTTCTGCTCTCCATTTGAGATTATTTAGTGTTTTTATTATATTTAATTTATTTTTAGCTTTTTTATTTTGGTTATGTTTGTGCGCCATGTTAGTTTTGAATCAATTGTTAAGCACAGTATTTGTGTATTGAATACTTTATGAATGTTTGTGTTTTCCATTTTAAGAGATGGATTGTGGGGGATGTTTTTCTTTGAAAAACTAATGAATTTTGATTTGGCTGGAGAGAAAGTTAAATCTGAGGTTTTACTCCGTAGTAGTAAGTTGCTTATAGAGTTTTGTATTTGTTGAATTATTGTTAGTAGATTGTTGCGCCTACAAAATATATTGCTCTCATCAGCGTACATTGTGATAAAAGATATTTAATATTTATGAAAATACTTCACTGTTCAATTATAACATAAACTTTTTTTCTACTTCATTGTCTATCTTCACATTACGTTCAGTCATGGATCGTGCGTCTACTTATAACAACAATGTTTGTCGTCTTAGAATAAATATCTATCATATCATTAAATTGCAAAATCGTATTCAAAATAAGAATAATCAAGCATTGAAAATACTTCGTCGTTCAACTTGAGTGAAAACCAGTCCAAAAAGGTTTTGTAAAGAATTTAATTACTAATAGTTTATATTTCATTAATGGATCCTATTCTACTACGTAAATCGTCTTTCAATATTCATCGTTAGAATAAGATAAATGTTCATATTGGATACTTAATAGATGAATATTTGATAGTTGGTATAATATTAGAATATAATCAAAGTAAACATAATATTATATTAAACCAAACAAAGTCAAATAATTTTATATCCATCGTCAACTCTTTGTCTACCGCATATCATCATTCTAAGAAAATTATATTACAAGACAACTTGTTTTTTAAAATAAATATTAAATCAGACTTAAATACGTTCCATTTAAATGATTCACGTATTAAATTCACTCGTGAAAGTTTACATCGCATTCAATTATTATACGATTGTACAAATGCAAATGTCATAGAAAAAATCAGTAAACTAGAAATGTATCAGCGATTTTTCACCAGTGCGTGCTTAGAGATTACAGATGATATAAAAAACTTAAAAAACCGTCAGAGTGCTTAAGAATAGACTTTCTCGATGGATTCGTTCAAAATTTTAATTTCAATTTCAATAGTTCATCAGAAGAATATAGATCGTTTGTACTTGAGTTGTGTCAAATAAATCATGAAATGTTCGTAGACGTTCTAATTAGTATTATTTTAAAATAATTTAATATTTCAGCTTATTTAATTCATGTAGTTATCATGTTTATAAATGATATATTTTATCTTATTTATTTTTTTCTAAAAATTAAAGTAGTTTATATTATATAATTCATAATTTTTTCTATGTAATTATATTATTTTCAAGTCAATTTTTAATATTTTAACCTGTTAATCCATAGAAAATTATAATGTTGAAATGTTTAATATTA
Source organism: Sipha maydis (assembly GCA_034509805.1). Lineage (NCBI taxonomy): Eukaryota > Metazoa > Arthropoda > Insecta > Hemiptera > Aphididae > Sipha > Sipha maydis. Next base: position 9,354 of record JASXSY010001575.1, read on the forward strand.
TCTATATATATATATATGTATATATATATATTCATTATCATCTGTATAAATCAGATTTCTTAAATATAAAATTAGTTGGTATCACATACCTAGTACATGTTTAATATGAATTAATGTTTAATTTTAACTCAATATTTTTCACAAGAAATAAAAATAAAATATAAATAAACAAAGTATAAATTACATATTATTATGACATAAATTTTATCAATTACAGATATTAAAATAAATATTTTAATATATATTCTAATTTTTTATACTTTGATTGTAACGATTTTTATTTTTTATATGATGAAACAGTTTTATTCCGATCATTCATGAATTTTCTCATCACTAGCTCCATCACTTTATCCACTGCAATTGATATATCCTTATCTTTATCCGAATCTATATTTAAATTACATTTCCCATAAAAATGTGCAGCCTTCCATCAATAAAAAATTGTAATTTTTAAATATATAAGAATTATTGGACTATCTAACATAGGAACTATTTCATCGATTACACATATGTATATTAAGGACTAAAATCAAACCGGTAGTCGGTGAGGTAAGATTTTTGACATCAAACGTCTTAATCCTTTTATTAAGATGATTAGATGTATATACGCAGGTGTTAAGTCTAATTTTGCGTTAGGTATTTTTTGCGGTTCCATTATAGGAGTATTAGTTTTTGATTCAACTTTCATGCGCTCATACAATGTTTTTATAATATTAGTCCACTTAAATAAACTATTGGCTTTAGACTTATCGTCAGATTTGAGATGTACTTTAGTATAGTTCAAAATTTCGAAATACGATTCGACATCTGTAAAATGCATTCCTCTAGGATTTTTCTCACATAACAAAGACCAAAGACCTCTAGTCCATGGAAAATATTGGTCACCGACATTTAATTGATTATTAATAAAAGTAACTGGAAATTATCCTATTTTAAGTTGTTCGTTTTATTTCTCATAATTTAAGCCAAATATCTTATCATAAGTTCTAAGTCTTGGAAAGTGTTAAAAAATTAAGTAAAGTCCGAAATATCACTATCCTCATCAAAGGATTCACTTTTTACCGCATTATATTTTATTTCACTATTTTCAGCAATTGATTTAAATGGATCAATTAACGGTTTAAACGTATCATGAAAATAGTTCTTAGAATCAATCACACCTCGCTTTAGTTCCATAATTTTTTGTTTAATATTATCCCTACATGATATCAATTTTTTTAATACTACCTCATCGTCCGACATTTTCACGAATGAAAACAATTGTACAAGGTGTTTATATTCTATTCAATATTTATAAACGAATGAAATCCGGATCTATATCTTTCATTGTTCATCTCCCGTGTTTTATCAACAACTATAAAACCATAATTAGTAAGGCTCCAGCATGCATGACATATTTGTCGACATTTTGAAAAATCTAAATCTGCAGAACAGTGATCGTTGAAAATGTGATGCAAATTTTTATCGTCCTGTCTAAATATTACTAAAAACTTTGCGTTATCTCTTACAAGTTGTTTAGGAATTTTCTAGTATGTTTGCGCTAAATATAATACTGAATTTGCACCAGAATGTCTTCCCATGCTAAAATAATCTCAAATTAGTGTCTGACTATCACAAATAACATCGTCATATATAAAAACAGAATTACTTTTAGTTAAATTAGGTTTAATAACTTTTCTAGCATTAGTAAATGTAAATAAATTTACACATTTAATTCCACTGATTATATTTTTTAAAAACTCATATTTTTCTTGGTTTGATGTTTTTGTGTATAAATAAAGATTTTCAAATTTTAAACTATTTCTATTCACAATCAAATTAAACATAACATTTGGTTTTCCGCATCCCGAGGGTCCTACAATTATACCTCGTATACTGTCCGGTAAAAGTGGACCGTGTCTCGACGGCTGTTGTGCTATATTTGCATCCGCGTTTTCAATATCGAGTTTACATTTCTGTTCAATTAAATGCATTTTCAAGAATGAAAAAATTAAAGTTGCATGTGGTATTTATATACTCTTCGATTTTCTAAGCTAACGAAATTCGGATCTACATCTGACATTATTCATCTCACATGTTTTATCGACAACAACAAAACTATAATTAATAAAACCCCAGCATGCATGACACATTTGTTGAAATTCTGAAAAATCCATATCTGCAGATATATATATATATATATATATATATATATATATATATATATATATAACGATAAATCTTAAATATTTGACTAGTTTATCATGATGTGTTCAACTTACCGGTCACAAAATAAGACTGGTAAAGGTTTTCTAAATTCGCTTATAAATAGGTTACCCTTCGAAATTCATGTTCCTGGTTAAAATTATTGCGGTCCCGGCACCAAATTAGAAGAAAGACTTTGATTGGGTCAACAAGGTATAAATCCGTTAGATAACGCATGTAAAAATCACGATATCGCGTATTTTAACACAAAAAATTTAGACGCTAGACACAGGGCAGATAAAGTATTGGAAAATCAGGCGTGGAAAAGGGTAAAAGCCGGAAACAGTTCATTGACAGAATAAGCCGTTGCATACGGTGTAGTAAACGCTATGAAAGCTAAACAAAAATCAGGTATGGGATGTAAATCTAAAAAAAATATTTCAAAAAAGCAGAAAAACTTAAAAAAACATGTGAATAGAATAATTCCGTGTCCGCAACAGATAGGTGGTGCAATACCACTACGTTCAGTTTTTGTCGGCTTATCGGCACAGGGGAGTCTGGTTTCTGGTGCTTCAAGTGTGTATAGTACTGTAAAGAATTCTAGAAAAAAGGAAGACGGTTTATACCTAAATGCACGTACGGGTAAAGGTTTATACCTGAATAAAAGAGATTCCTGATGTAAAAAAATGAAGAAGAAAAACAAGAAAAAAAGGAACCGGATGGGCCTCGCTCTGCTGTACAGTTGGGGGTGGAGTGCACGTCGTTTATAGGATAGGTCATTATTACAATGGATTTGTTAAATTTGAATGCAATGATAGATATTATTGTATACGAATAACGATTCTGAACAGAGTTAATATGTTTGTCTAGGATATAATACATTGTTATTTATAAATATTATAAAAAGTATATTTTATTTAGAAACGATAAATATATTTTTCAATTAGGATGGGTTGGCAGTTGCATACAGCGACATACTTTGTCAGTCTAGAATATTATACATTATATTATATTTTACATGTAATTTTATGTTAAAATTCGCTGTTCAAACGCTTATAAAAAATAAAAAAATTGTGCCTATGGATTTTAATAATTTTTGAATGACAATTAGAACTACTTCTGTGATTTTACAAAAATCGAAAATTTAAATTGTCTATAAATAAGGCAAAATATGTCAAAATACTTTGAAAACTAACCATGAATAGAAAACGTCAATATAAAGATTTGGTGAAAATTTCAAGTTGTTGCGGTTTTTCGTTTTCGAGTTAGAGCATTTTAAAAAAAGAACCGAATGGGCCTCGCTCTGCTGTACACTTGGGGGTGAAGTGCGACTTTTCATAGGATAGGTCATTATACTGGATTTGTTAAATTTGAATTCATTGATAGGTATCATTGTATATGAAAAACGATTCTGAACGGAGATGATATGTTTGTCTAGAATATAATACAATGTTATTTATAAATATTGTAATAAGTATATTTTATTTTGAAACGAAAAATTTAGAAAAATCGAAAATTTAAATTGTCTATAAATAAGTCAAAATACTTTGAAAACTTACCCATGTATAGAGAACGTCAATATAAAGATTTGGTGAAAATTTCAAGTTGTTGCGGTTTTCCGTTTTTGAGTTAGAGCATTTAAAAAAAAAATGATATCATTTGTCAGTCTAAAATATTATACATTATATTATATTTTACATGTAATTTTATGTCAATATTCGCTGTTCAAACGCTTATAAAAAAAAAATTGTGCCTATGGATTTTAATAATTTTTGAATGACAATAAGATAAATAACAATAAATAAAAAAAAACACACATCATTGTAAAATCAATAGATTCCATCACTCTGTTCAGATTCTAAAATGTAATTTGTAAAAACGTGATTTTGCGTAAAATTTCCCATTTTTTCATAATTTTTTTATCGTTTTAAAAGGATAGTTGGGGAACTTAGCTTTGTCTTATGTTCCACGGTCACACATCAGGTAATAGGAGTTAAAATATCTGAGGGGGCGAGAACTTATCCTGGGTGGGCGATCGCCCACTCTCGCCTGCCCTTGGCGCCGTCCCTGCATAAACTCTACTTGCATCCGAGATATCTGTCAATGCCTCAAAACCGTCTAACGTGGGTTCAACCCACTCGATAAATCCATTCGGCATTTATACAGACATTGTCTACCCATTCAGATTATTAACTGAAATTAGAAAATTAATACCAGTTAAAATAATTTTTATTAATTATACTCACAATCCTGATACACAATCCATGAGTCAGGTTTTGTTTTATCATAATCAGACATTTTGTAATTATTGTCCTTATCAAACATCAGCAGCATGTCATAATCACTGAGTAGTTCTAGTTTGATGTTACGCCCAGCGCACACGGTTGCCCAGTTAGGTTAGGTTAGGTTAGGTTAACCTAACCTAATCTAATTATTTTGGGGTAAAAGTTGCAAACCAGTTGAGTTTACAATCAGTTTGAAACCAGTACGAAACTTCTGTCTGCACACAGACATTACTGATTTTGTATCAGTTGATGTCAATCTATTCGAGCAGTGCAGTTGTTTTTTTGGGTTTTTGCTATGTCAAATTCAGATTCAGATGAAGAAGACATTATTAATTATTATCAATATCGCAAGCTACGCAAATACAGAGGGAGCATTGGATCCATTCACATTTAATAAAAAAAAATGCGAACTTAAGGCTATTTTTAGTAGAAAAAGAACTATCTCAGACGAATAGAAAGTTTATGGTTTTTCACAGAATGTCGAAAGAAACTTATTAAGAATCAGCAATAATGGTTGGCCCTTTCCTGGAGAAAATTAACACAAATATGAGGAAATATGTGCCTGCCAATGTAAGAATATTGATCACATTGAGGTAAGTTCATTTTTAATTTTATTCAACAAAATATTACAAATCCTTAGACATTAAAAAAAAAATAAGTAATCAAATCAATTTATATTTAGATATGCAATTTATGTATTATCTGAATCTTGTAAACCCTGTGAAAAATCTGACATTTGAGTGGGATCAGACACTGATGGGATCATTGTGTGAAATGTTGATATCTATGGCTGGTACTGCGGAATAGTTAGATCATCAATAATGTTGAAAACTCGTCGCTTGAATAATTTAATTTGAGAATCACTTAGATCTTCCAATTCTGGTATTAGACTAAGTAAAAACATTTTAATACCCTGTTGCCTATCAATTTTTTGAGAGCTATTCTCCGCCTCATTCATCTGCGATGTTGCTCGTTTGGCATTAAAATATTCAGCTACAGAATGATCTGCATCTGCTTCTGGTTCTCTTTTAAAAGTCATTTTTTGCATAGCTGGAGTGGACGATGAACACTTAACTGGTGTATCAATTGTTTCTTGAGATGGTGTTATATTATCGGTTGAATTATTATGTTGAAACAGTGAATATACTGGAGAGCTAGGAAATGATGTTTGTGTAGGTACAAATGCTTGTGAATTCATTTGGGGTACACTGTCTTCCCATATTTTTACGTCTTCAACAACTTCACCAGGTGAGTTGAATGGTACTGGTGGCGAATTTCCAGATGATGGAGGAGTACCAAATGATGGTTTCATTTCACGCATAAAAGCTGTACGTAGATTTCGCATCTTCTCTTTACATTCAGCAGCTAAAATCAAAAAAAAAATTGTCAACTCGTTCTGCTGTACATTTGAAGTGGAGTGGACTTTGGTCATAGATTACTGACTAGACTTTGGTCATAGAATAGATTACTGTAATATATAATATAAGTTATATTATATAACCTATACTAAATAACCAAATCTTATGCGTGAATTTTCAAATTTTAATTAACGTAAAAATTTAAAATATAGACGCTTGTAAAATTTTTTAATTGACTTAAGTAGAATGAAAAAGGGGCTTCTAGAACAACCGTTTCCCGCCAAACCCGTCAAACCCGCCGCCGCCGCCGATATTTTTTTTTGTTCATCGCCGCCCGATCGTTTACGTAACCTAGCTATATATGTTATATAATATACCCCTCACATATTTTTCTTTAAACTCTTATGCACGGTCTACCCTCCAACCAATAATATTATCACAAACAATAAATTGATAAGAGATTTTATTATACCGGGCGGAACTCTTTTCGCCCTAAAATGACCTTCCTCTTTTTGCCCACATCTTCTTTTCGACCAAAATTGAATAAACAGTTTCCTCTTTTCGTCTAAAAATAATTGCATTTTTTTCGCAGGTATTGAGTTTAGTGACAATGCTATTGATTCCCATTGTGCGTGTCCATCATTTTTTGTAAATCGATTACTAAATTTTCCTACTATTAAATCTGTTTGTTCAGGTTGAGCCATTATCTCCACAAGCCTTTCTTTTTGGCTTGCAGATATATATCCTTTGCGTTTCCGCTCTTCCATACTTAAGTGTTTTGACATTTCTTAAAAAATTTAACTTTATAAATTAAAAACTGAACACATTACTAGAATGTATCTGTCCTAGTTATTAATTTAGTTTTCGAAAATGAATTTGATAATATAAATTAAAATTGCGTCAGTGATAACCAAAATAATTAGTTTATTATACTATTTATAGTCTTGGGTTTTCCATGATTACGACGTTGCCAAAGTTCTCGATAGTTAAAATAGTTGATAAAATAGAAAATATCGATATAGTATCACTTACGATATATTAATATCGGTCTTCATTCGAGAATTGTTAAATTTGATAAAACGATATCGTGCATGATAATAATAATAAAATAAAAAAATAGAAAAACATATAATTACTAGCTGATCCCGTGCACTTCGTTGCTCGTTAAATATACCAACTCTATATGACTCTAACTTTGTTCAACTCCTTATTTAATATTCGGTGGATGATGTTCTAGATTTATCTTAAGTTTTCTCTCCGGAATAAAAATTCTGATTCGCAGCAGTATATTTTCAGGTAGGCAATCTACCTGCGGTAGATCGCGGACCTAGTGCTGTTTGTACGTACCTTAGTGTATGATTTAAATCTAATAAAGTATCAAAGTTATACCAAGTTTGACATAATACGGTGGATTAATATAATCAATTTATACATAATCCTAACCTAACCTTAACGTACTAAAATCCGTAGTGTAGAATTGTATTGTTGACCATTTGCATTAGTATTTCGAACTATTTCTGTTGCTCCGAACGATGTCATTTGAAAACATGAATTGAATGTTCTAATTGACTTCAGGAACACGTTAGTATCTGGATCTGTACCGATAAGTAAACCGTTCAATGGTTCAGGTGGTGTTTCTATTTCAGGTAGTTGCATTTTTCCTGACGCGCAACACATCCCGACTGGCTCATTTTTGAATTTGAGAGCATGGCAGTGCGGGCATTCCTTGTCCATAGCACAAATTACTACTTTTAAATGAACATAATATTCAATATCGGGCTCATACTGGAATGCTAGACGCAGGAATGAATCAGATATAAATGTTCGATGTACCTGTTGGCGTAGTTGGTCATTTGCTCTGCATGAGTCAACTACGAATCATTCGCACTATCGGATTGACATTGTTCGTCTGTTATTTGCACTCTTCTATTTCTCATGTTTGTAGCTGCATTTGTTCTACGACAAAAATTGGCATTCTGGCGTCTTCTTGGCATTTTTAATGACACAAACAAATAGAAAATATTCAAAGTACTTATTTATGTTTTTTTTTTTTTGGTTACCTTGCAACGTAGGGTAATTCATTATATTAACCACTAATAAATAAATATTATTCTCAAATCTTATAACCCCCATAGCAACCATTTATAAACAAAAACAAAAATTTCTATCGTAAATCTCAAAATTCCTGTTTGACCTGCTCCCGGGGGTGGAGTTAGGTCCATATATTAACCCTACAAACCCGCTCCACGACATTCTCTATCATTTAAAAAAAAAAATCAAGATAATCGGCCCAGCCGTTCTCAACTAATGCAATTTCGAATTTTTTGTCTCCATTTTTATATATATAGATTAATAATAATTAACATTGCAATGGTAATACGTACGACATATCTACATAAATTATGTAGGTACAGATTTATTATTGATATATATTAGTGTTGGGCGAGTATTGGTTTTTTTAATTCGAGTCGAATTCAAAATTTGAGTACTCGAAAAATATCGAGTACTCAAAAAAAAGTTGAGTACTAGACAATACCCAAGTATTAAAAAAAGTCGAATATTAAACAATTCTCGAATATTAAAAAAAATTAGAGTACTCGACAAATGCCAAATAGTCGAATACAAACTTTTTTCATACAAACCTCACCCGGAATTTAAGATTTTTATCAATGAAAAACCGACAATCATTGTCATGAACAAAAATATGTACTACCTATGTTATAACTGTCGTGCTGAGTAGTAAAAGAATGTCCTATGATAAAACGTGATATCCTTTGTATATCACATTAAAAGTAAAAAAATTAATTTATAAGAAAAAGGTCTATTTTTATTCTATTATGGAATATTTACACAAAAACTTATATCGTCTCTTAACCAATATCATACCCTTATATAGCTTTACTCATAGAAAATGATCATACCGACAAAGATCTAAAGTAATAAATCTTATTATTTGTTGCAAATTAATGGTATATTTACTGACAATAGACGTTAAATCGAATAAAAATTAAAAACATAATTATTATAGTTGTAATTATTTTATTAAAATATTTTTAAATATAATTAAAAATACATACCATGCTTATTATTCCTGTGTTTTGTCAAATTATCTTTACGTGAAAAAGTCTTAAGACATATTTCGCAAGTAAACCGCAAGTAAACATTGCTGTGGATTTTTGTGTGTCTAGTTAAATGATCTTTGCTAGAAAACACTTTTAAACACTGAACGCACTTAAACATTTTCGAGTTGAAATAAAAACACGGAAAACTAAAATAAAAAATCACTGGGAGCTGGTAAGACGTAAGATAGGTGTTGTGTGTTTCAAGACTGAAGACACACTGAATAATATTCGGGTGGTGATTATGGTCATCGAGATTTTATTACTCTATGGTTTCGACGGTGGCGGGGGCGGCGTAGGGTGTCAGCGGGTGGGCGGCGGCAGCGTGTTTGACAGGTGGCGTGTGTTCTAGAAGCCCCTTTTTCATTCTACTGACTTACACTCGCTATTTTTATAATTATTGTTAGCAAAACTTATAGACAACTTTGAATTAAAATTTCAACAATTTTTGGCCACCAAATTTTTTTTATTAACATGTTAAAAAAAAAAAAACCAAAAAAAATCGAAAATTTCAACTGTCTTAATAGTTGGAAAAATCTCAAAATCTTTCAAAAGTTATACCTTGTATAGGTGATGCTAGATTTAATTTTCCATATGACCTACGACATATAATATAATAATATATTATATGATATTATACAGGAAAATAAATAGTTATCATCAGTAACGTTGTAGAACCTTGTAATATTACATATTTCTAGCCCTATTTATGAGTTATCACAAAAGTAACTCGATGTGAATATAAAATTCTAAATAATAAAAAATCTAACCTTCGCAAAAATCAGCATTTTCAACGTCTTCCGACGTCAACACACACTGATCATCGTTAGGATCAAGATATTCATTTGATGGGCCAGCGGGAACGTCGAGAACAGATATCTCCAGGGCAACGTCGTTTTGTTTGCGTTGAACAATATTAGCTGAAAAATTATATATCGAGTACATTTAATGCATGATAATAATTATTAAATATTTGTTCTTATTCGATAAAAATATTTATAAAAAAATACGTACCATGTTTATTCTTCACGTGCCTATAAAGATTGTCTTGTCGAGTATAAGTCAAAGGACATATATCACATATAAAACGAGCAATATTATGGATATTAGTGTGTCTAGTTAAGTTATCTTTGCTAGAGAGCACTTTATTACATAAATTACACTTAAACATTTTCAAGTTGAAATATAAACATACGTAAAACTATAAGTTAAACAAAAATACAAAAAATCACTGGGAGTTGGTAAGACTCAAAATATATTGAATGTTTTAGGATTGAAAACATACTGAATAATATTCGGATAATGAATCTGGTCATTAAGATTTTATTGTATTATAGGCTATTCGTATTTTAATATAGTATATCGTCGTTTAAACTGCGACAAAGTGTATCTCAGTTTTTGTAGTTTTTCAGGAGACACAAAAAACACGTGATGTTAATACTTAAGAATGATATGTGGTGTTATCATTTTTGTAAATAACAGTATAACCGCTAATCGCACAGAAAATTCCCCTGATGTTTAAATGTTCGGAATCACTTATTTTATTAATATTGACAATAAACTCATTTTGTCAAATTTTGAGATACGCTTTGTTGCAGTTTAAATGACGATATACAGATATAACAATCTTTGAGTTATCCTAAATTCAGGTCTTATGATAAAACATGACCTGACAATAGTCATTAAAAATAGACCTTTTCGATGTATTGTCTATTGTCGGTAAATCTACAGATATACCGTTAATTGTCTACAAATAGTAAGATTTATTACCTTTAGGGTACTGTCACAATATGACGGTTACACCGTACAGCGGAAACCGTACGTCTCTGCCGTTCGTCAAGAACACATAGGTTTTTACGTATCGTGTCTCATTTGTACGGTAGCGCCGTCGATGAACGTACGGCGACTCTAGAAACCGATGCGCGTCACGGATTCACGGCACTGCCGCCACGCCGTCGGTACTGTAAACACATTGTTTCTTATCAGTTGGGTCACACTACAACCATAGATAATAAAGATATTTAGATATATCTTTATTATCTATGACTACAACGGCAAAGACGTCCGGTAGTGAACTTTATCATCTTTTTGGTTAGTTTAATAAGCCAAATACACAATAGACAAAGGTCTATTGTAAATTCGGCCCGTGATTTTAACATTTAGAAATGATTTCCCACCGTGCAAAAAACAGTTACAATTATATAAAAGGAATATTCTAATGGAACTTTGAAACGTTCTTACGGAACTTCCATTAGAGTTCCAAAAACATTCCGATAACGCAATATGCCGTGTTGTTTGTAACAATGCATAAAATATTACAGAACTATAAAACCGGTTATATTACTTAAATAGTTTTTCGGGAATATGACAGTAACGTGCTTCTAAAATTATTCCTAGGATGTTTATTCGGACTTCAAATTAATTGTTTTAAATTTTATGTTCCAGTTAAGTCTAATTAGATGTAAACTCGGCCAGGAGTTTTTTCAGGTAAAAATTATTGTCGTTTAAACTCAACCAAAATAAAAATATTCTTATGATATTTGAGAACCATTTAGCATTACCCAGAGAACACCACGAGGAGGCCAAACAGTTGCACATTAGTCAGAAAATGTTGACACCAATTTGGATTCGATACGACGATTTGGGGGGGAGGGCTTTTTGATGAACTGTGAAAGGGAATTGTTAGCAGACATTACACCGGATCAAGTAATTTACTTAATGTGTGAAAAAAGTACAGAAATGTTAAGAATGTTGAAAATTTAGATTTAAACATTTTATTAAACTATTTGAACCATTTTTAATAAAATACTATTCATATTTTATAATTTATACTACGAAATTAAATCACTTAAATGAAAATGATTCTGTTAAAATTGTTGTATATTTATTTATTCTTATAGAACTTCAATTAAAATGTATATTTGGTATATTATTTAGGTTCATGTTAATTGTATAGTTTTTTCTTAGTGTAAGAAATGGGTAGGAAATAAACCTGGCTATTTTTATAGGTATACATGGACCCATTGCTATTAGTAAGTACATTGTATATAATAAGTGGGTCCCAATTATATCCAGTTTCCCGGTAGGAAAAATGGACGCAGTACGCGCCTGCTGCTTCCTACGCATTACAATAACTATTATAAGTAGTGTCATTAGTAGATAATCAATAATTAAGGTTATGACCGTGCTTGGAGTAGAGTGAATTTTGGTGAAAAAATCGCCTCGTGGCTCGTCACCACTAGCTTGAAGGTGAAACGTTGGTTGGAGTGGGATGAGGTTTTCGAAATGATGTCGGTGTGGCTAACGAAAAGAGCGGAAAGTAAAATATCATCCAGATTGTGACTGTGACCATTCATTACAATACATCTCCCACAAAATAAGTGGTTGCCCTCTCCGCGCGCCTTTAACGGAACAATGGAAGAACTCCATGAAGCTACCGACAACGTGATCAATTGGATTGAGACACTTAACTTTCACCTGAAGACTACTTAACTGATGACAATATGGAAAAGTTACCCTTCAATTGTAAATTTAATATTGTTTTATGATTATAACCAGACGTTTTGTTTCCGAGGATTCCTTTGACAAACGACATGCCATTTGACTTTAAATGGTTGCAATTTTCAATGCAGCTAGCATTTGTAATGTCGATAAATAAATCACAAGTGCAGTCGCAAAGTGTTTGTAGCATCAATCTTGAAAATCCATGATTTTCACATGGACAGTTATATATTGCCTGTTCCCGTGTCGGAATACCTACAAAACTATTTATATACACGCTAGAAAAAAAAACTAAGAAAGTTGTTTAATATACCTGGTTATACATTAATTAAATCAAATCACCCTGAAAACACCGCACATGGAGGTGTTGCTATTTTTGTTAAATCCAATATTAAATTTTTTCCTTTACCTAGTTTTTCTCAATTTTTCTCCAATCTTGTACCATTAATCTGAATATAAACAATACATCACTCACCATTGCTGCTGTATATTTACCTCCAAAACATAACGTTACTAACACTCAATTCGCCGACTACTTCAACTCATTTAATAACTTTTTTATCATAGGCGGCGATTTCAACGCGAAACATCAGTCATGGGGATGCCGCGTGAATGATCCTCGAGGTGTCACCTTATACAACCTTATAAACGCAAAGAAATTTAAAGTTTTAGCCCCACCTGATCCAACCTATTGGCCATTGTTGGCCCGTAAAAATCCAGATATTCTTGATATTTTTGTATCCAAAATACCAAATTTCTTATTTCACACTACAAAAAATATCCTTGATCTAAATTCTGACCACTCACCGGTACTCTTAACTCTCAACACTTCCCCATTTATTAAAAACACCACCAAATTATTTAACAAATTCACAGACCATTCTAAATTTCTCGAATTAGTCGATTCAAAAATTAAGCTTAACACAAAATTAAAATCAACTAATGACTTAGCGGTCTACAATCTTACTAATACAATACAAACCGCAACATGGTCAGCTACTAACACTACTCCAGCACCTCCTTCGGCAGGCTCACTCCCTGAGTATATACGTAATAAAATTGTAGAAAAAAGGAGAGCAAGAGCTCTATATCAGCGCACGCGTCTGCCTTCCAACAAACTTAATTATAATAAACTAGCTAACTCACTCAAAAAATTGCTTACCAAATTTAAGTGAAATATATGGCAAAATCACCTTTTGAATCTTACTCCCAAAGATGATAGCCTTTGGAGAGAAACAAAGCAAATACTTTGCTATAAATCACCAAATCTCCCTATTAAAAAATCAGATGGTAGCTTAACTACCTCAGATCTTGAAAAGGCTGAACTTTTTAAGGATCATCTTGCTAAAAAATTTCAACCGCATGCTGATATTAGACAATGAAAATATGAAACTAGTCGAAACGTACTTAAATACCCCCCTCTCAATGACTCTTCCTGCCGTCATTTACACCCTAATGATGTAAAATATTCATTAAACAAATCACCAGGCTATGATTGCATTACTGCGGAAGTAGCCAGATCACTTCCAACTAGAGCCATCGTTCATATCACTCACATATTTAATGCTTCACTTAGGCTTTCTTATCTTCCCCTATTATGGAAATTCGCATCTATAATCTTATTCCCTAAACCAAACAAACAACCAGACCTTCCATCATCACACCGGCCAATCAGCCTTCTGCCTTTTTTCGTCAAATTATTCTAACGGTTAATTCTGAAACGAATTCTCCTGATCATCACCGAAAAAAAATTTCTTCCGAATACTCAATTTGGGTTTCGTGCATTACACTCAACTATACATCAAGCACACAGAGTCATAGACTCCATTTCGTATTCCCTGGAAAAAAAAACCTATATAGCAATTGCGTATTTTTAGACTATCTGATTGCTATCTGATCTAGCAGCTATAAATGCTGGTGTTCCCTAAGGGGGCATTTTGTCTCCTATTTTATACAATATCTTCGCTTCTGACCAACCTATTACCCCAACCAGGGCTGGGCAGTATCTTAGATACTAGTATTTAAGATACGTATCTTAGATACAATTGTATCTTGTATCTTGTATCGAGATACATAATTTGAATGTATCTTGTATCGGGTATCTTTTTTATGATTAAAGATACATTCAAAAAATATGTTTCAAATTTCATTTATATAACAATTTTCCTAATTGCCCAATAAATAATAATATGTTAGATAATAATATATTAGATTAAAGTAACTTTGGTGTCTGGCGATAATATTATATCAGCGATAAGATTTCGTTGATCACCGGTCGCTGACTGACTAATATTCTCTGTCTGTCTCGTACGTATTACCTTAAAATTATATTTTGTGCATTGTTTTAATATTTGTAAATATTAATTTAATATCCAAATATATTTTATTAAAAACATGGATAACCAAAATAATGCAATGTTAATATTCCAAAATGCTTAGGTGGTAAATTTCATACGGTTTTAAATTCTGATGAAATAATAAATGCAAATTTTAATGTAAAAGCTATGTGTATAACATGTAAAGAGAAAAAAAAGGAAAACAGAATTATTTCAGGAGCAATAAATTCCACATCAAATTTTCGACTACATATGAAAGTAACCTATTTAAAATATGGAAACAACAATATTGTACAATTAATAACATTTTTTAGAGATTGCATATGTCAGAATTGGAAGCATATGACGCATACTTAAAAGTAGGACGTAAAAGAGCAAATACATCAAATGATAATTCTCAAATTGCAACAACACAAAGAAAACTAACTGAATATAAAAGTACTGATCTTAAACAAAAAAAATTAGACGAAAATATTATGCGTTACATTATTCTTGGTATGAAACCACTGTCTACAGTGGAAGATGAAAATTTAATAAAAATATTTAAAGTTAAATCCATCAAATGAAAAATATTATACAATATTATTAATTATTTTATTGCATAGATTTTGATTATGATCTTACCATATACTCTCGAAGAACTCTTAGTCGCCGTATAGATGGTGATTATATAAAAATAAACGATGCAATTAAAAATTGTTTCAAATAAAACAGTTGTTGGTAACGACAACTGCTGATATTTGGTCCACCAAACATCGTAGTTTTATGGGTGTTACAGTACACTGGATATTTATAATATATACATATATTATGTATTAATTCAATAATAATTGTATATAATGTGTTAATTTAATGATTTTTATAGATTGATTCAACAACATTAGATCGACAAAGCTGTGTACTAGCATGTAACCGTTTTACCGGAAAACATTCATACGATCGTGTGGCTGAAATGCTTTATAACATTTTGGGTAAATTTTCTCTACGACATGAACAAGTGATATCAACAATTACCGATAATGGAAGCAATTTCGTGAAAGCCTTTAAAGAATTTGGTTGTGATTTTCTAGGAGAGAATGATTCTGATTATTATGGTAAGTATAAAATATTAAATGTATTTTAAAGAATTAATTATGTTTTGTAACACACATACACAACTTACACATTATATATTATATATATTTAACTTATAGGTGAGAATAATGATGTACAATATCTGAAATTTAGACCAATTGCCACTGATAATAATGCGAATGAAGGTGATCAAATTATGTTGCTACCTCAATATTTGAGATGTGCCAGCCATACTTTAAGCTTGATAGCTACTTCTGATTTCATGAAAGCTATTAAAAGTTTACCAGTTAATAGATTACATTTAGCAGCCATTGAAAAGTGCAATTTTTTGTGGAACATGTCAAGACGTCCGAAATCTGCCGAAGTTATTAAAAGTATATTAGGTTGTTCTTTAATTTATCCTTGTCCAACAAGGTGGAATTCATTAATTGATTCGATTAGTCAACTTCTTATTAATAAAGCAAAACTAAATACTGTTTTCGAACATTTAAATACTATTAATAATAATTATGTTTTTAAGATTTAGAAATAGAGTATTTAGATGAGTTTGTAATTTTATTAAAGCCAATTGCAAGGCCAAATTAATTGTTACTACGGTGTATTATTACCAAGATTATTTTCACTCAAACACCGGCTTGAATCGTTAAAAGAAAAAAAAATTAAGTCATTTGTCTTCTATGATATCTCCATTAATATTAGCCTTGTCTAATAGATTTGATTAGTTTTTGAATTTAAACATTAACAAAATATTAACATTAATACCTGAAGCTAATCATGCTATCTTAGCTACATGTTTTCACCCTACATTTAAATTACGTTGGCTCCCAGAAATAACAACTGATCGAGAGAAAAAAATAATTCAAAATTTATGTATTAATGAAATTGATTATAGTGTAAAACAAAGAGTAGTACAGAAATTGAATTCCATTCAGGTGCAGAGTCAGAGTCAGAATCTTGTATTATTTTTTCTTCTGAACCAGACCAGTTCAGACAACAGTCAAGTAACGAGCTTGAATTTATAAGTTTTTTAAATGATAAAAATAAATCTCTGAGTTGTTTAGATAATTATCCAAAAATAAAAAAATGATTTATAAAATATAATACAAGCCTAACCTCTTCAGCAGCTGTTGAACGACTATTTTCTTTTACTGGGCTTATTCATGCTCCGTGTAGATCTAGTATTTCAGACGATACTTTCAAAAAATTAGTCTCTTTAAAAGGTAACCAGGAATTTACTTCAAAACAAGGGATATAAATAATAATATTATTTATATCCCTTGTTTTGTATAATATTATATTATAATTAAATATTTATATAAATCACCTACACTATAAACATTAAATTAATTAATTATTATTTTTTCATTAATTTTTGTATTAAATTTTAATAAATAAGAATTTATAAATATATTTATTTTTTTTTATAACGTTTTCTTCTCAGTTCGTCCGCAATGTTCGAAGTGATTACACGTACGACGCTTTGTTCGGTGTTTCGCTCTGTTATCGCTCGATAATTACCATTATGAGTATTACGGTCATCGCTATTTATATTTTGTTTTCATTATAAGGTTCGGTATAACTCTATAATGAATAACAGCGTCCGTTGTGCGGACCTCGTTTCGTCACGCAAGTCAAAAACGTCCAAGAGAAATTTGTCTAGTTCGTCGCTGTCACCGAGTGTAACTGACAAAAAAATCGAAAATTTCTACATCACCAAATCGTTTTTGCCGCTCTCGCCGTAAATGACTCCATTGACCAAGTAGATGCTGCCACCTCCGCTTCCAATTCGATAGTTGATCCTCCAGCGAACAAACCTCACACCAACCCGGTCAGGGACCCTCCTATCCCACCTATCTTTGTTAAAAACATTGTGAACTTTTCTGCCTTCAAAACCACCCTGATCAATATCACCAGCCCGAATATTTTTACTTGCAGGGCATTTTCGTCTTACCTTAAGATTCAACCATTAAGTCGCCTAGACTATAATAGTATTTTGGACTATTTACATCAAACGGACGCTAGTTTCCATACATATACTCCCCGTCATCTCCGCACCTATAGATGTGTCATCAGAAACCAGCACCACTCCACGTTAGTGTCAGATATAATTAACGCCTTGGCCGATTTAGGGCACAAGATTAAATATGTTCACAACGCCAAAAACAAGGACCGAATCCCTCTTCCTCTATTCTTTGTTGAGATTCTACCTCAAGACAATAATAATGATATTCTTAGCATTTCTTCGCTACTCAACACAAAGGGTTTCCATCGAGAAACCACACTCCAAGAAAATTGGCCCTCCTCAATGTTTCCATTGCCATGCATATAGACACACAAAAAACAATTTTCATCACAATCCGAGATGCGTCGAATGCGGCGAAGACCATTCCACGGAAGATTGCACCAAAGATCACAGCAGTCCTGCCAAATGCGCCTTGTGCTCCAAGGATCACACTGCCAATTTTAAGGGTTGTCCAGTATTCAAGGCCGCTTTTAAAAAAACATATCCGAGAGTCACTTCTGTCAAAACTCCGACTATATTCATCAAGCCACATACAAATCTTATGCAGAAGCCACCAGGAATCAAATTTTACAACCGGATCATATCGGCGAAATCTTATCAAGTTTCATTACGAGTTTAAATTCATTAATCAGTCCTCTCATTTCCCTCCTATCATCTGTACTTAATTCATTGATTGCTAAAGACATAATTTCCCCATAATTATATTCGTCAGTAATTCTTATTTCCTACTCATATAATAATAATCTAAATAATAATAATTAAATAATCACTATATTACTGAAGCCGATAACGCTAATATGCTTCAATTATTATTTTATTTTTGTACAATACCTTTATTATTAATTATGTTATATACTATGTCCGTTTGACATTCACTTGAATCAATACTAGATATATTATTTTATATACTTTATATTAATTGTTGAGCTGTAATAGTTACTACTGGAAGCTCTTTAAATAAAAAAAAAAAAAACGTTTTCTTACTGTGTACGTAATTTTTTTTATAGACTGTAAATCTTTTTGCCTATTATTTCGTTTGTCTATTATTAGTATTATTATTTTAAGCGTATCTAATTTTATTATTAATGATCAATCCATACCGTATTATTATATATTTATAAGCTATAATACTATATAAATTATATATGATAAAATTGTATCTCAGTTAAATTAAGAAATTAATAAAAAAAAATAAATATACTCGTATTAAGTATCTTGTATCTTATAGATATCTCAGATACATGTATCTTGTATCTAGTATCTTTAAAAAATATTATAGTATCTTGTATCTTGTATTTAGATACTTTTTTGAGGTATCTTGCCCAGCCCTGCCCCCAACACATCAGTAGCTGACTATGCAGACGACAAAGTAATAATATCTATTGACAATAATCTACTCTTAACGTCAAAAAATCTGCAAACTCATCTTAACATCATGGAAAAATGGTTTACCGACTGGCGTTTCAAAGTGAATTAAAGCAAATCTGTTCATACGACCTTCACCCTCAAACATGCTCCTTGTCCCCAAGTTTTTCAATACGGTATCCCTATCCCCTACTCCTCAAAAATCAAATATCTTAGGCTCACTCCCGATCAAAGACTAACCTGGGCTCATCACATTAGAATCAAAAGATTAGCACTGAATCATCGTCTCCGTCTCCTTAAACCCTTATTAAGCAATAATAACATCACCTCCATTAAAACCAAACTCCTGATTTACAAAACACTTCTCAAACCTCTATGGACCAACGAACTCCAACTGTGGGGCAACGCAAAAAAGACCAATATACTTAAAATACAAACATTTCAAAACATCGCTCTCCGAAAATTAATGAATGCCCCATCCTACGGGTCAAATCACACCCTTCATACTGACACAAAACTCAAATCAATTAACGACGAAGCCAAAACATTTTATAAAAGATTTCATTCCAAACTTAATAATCACCCAAACGAACTCATAAAAAACTTGGCTACTCTCACCATACCTGGCAATCCTCCGAGACACCTGAAGCATAAATGTTGTCGTGATCTCTTAAGAAAAGAAAAATAAAAAAAATCCATAGAAAGTGTCATCGATGGGTGGCTTCTTTCATCAAATGTGTTCAAATGTCAAGCTATTGTAACTCTCATAAAATATGCTTATTGTGCCTAGTCTTATACAGATTGTGTATTGCGTGTTAAAAATAAAGAAAAAGAATGTTGTATAACATATATGTTATGCTATAGCATTAAAATAATAAACACTTTTTTTCTAAATATTTTTTTATTAATTACACCAATTTGAATTCAATATTTATAATTAAAACAGGACAACGTCTGTCGGGTCACCAAGTAATTCATAATACTAGGTAATGTTTCTCAAACTGCCGAATCAACGACTCAATGAGTCATGAGAATTTTGTTTTTACGTTGTATAAAAGTAGGATAAATAAGCAGCTTCTGGCCCACTCGCAGCCACCGCCGCCCAGCCGCCGCCGCCCAGCCACCGCCTATATTTTTTTTTTTTTCTTCGCGCCGCCCGATCGTTTACGTAACCTAGCTATAATATACCCCTCCATAATTTTTCACTCTTACGCACGGTCCAACCAATAATGTTATCTCAAACAATAAATTGATAAAAGATTTTATTATACCGATAATGTTATCACAAACAATAATTTGATAAGAAATTTATTTTAATCTCGTGGATATTTTCACGAGACGGGCAATAAATTGTAATATTTTCTATATTTTCGGTCATATGGTTAGAGTTGTCGTTCTGAGTCGTAAAAGAATGTATTATTAAAACGTGATATCCCTTGTATATCACATTAAAGGTAGAATAATTCATTTATAAGAAAAAGGTCTATTTTTATTCTATTATGCTATATTTACACAAAAACTTATATCGTCTCTTAACCATTATCATAATATGATAATATATAATATTATAGCTTATATATATATATAAATTATAGCTTATAGAAAATGATCATACCGACAAAGATCTAAAGTAATAAATCTAATTATTTGATGAAAATTAACGGTATATCTACCGACAATATACGTTAAATCGGAAAAAAGTCTATTTTTAATTTAGTTTTAATTTAATTTAGTTAATTTTCTTAATTAAGTATGAAATTCTTGTAAAATTATAATTTTACGTATACACTTGTAAATATTTAATTAATCGAATAAAAATGAAAAACATAATTATTTTATTAAAATATTTTTTTGATAAAAATAAATACAAAGTAAAACTAATTAAAAATACATACCATGTTTATTCTTCACATGTCGACGAAGACTATCCCGACGAGCAAAAGTCATAGGACATAAATCACAAGTAAACTGAACTCTGTTGTGGATTTTAGCGTGTCTTGTTAAATTATCTTTGCTAGAGAACATTTTGTTACACTGAACGCACTTGATCATTTTCGATATGTTTTAAAATAACACAACGGTAAAAATAAAAATACACTGGGAGCTGGTAAGACGAAAGATAGGTGCTATGTGTTTCAGGACTGAAGACACACTGAATAAAATTCGGGTGGTGATTATGGTCATCGAGATTATATTGTAAATAAAGGCTATTTTTTTTTTTAAAGTGATATTGGTCGTTCAATACAATATATTTAGATATATATGTTAACACCCGTTAACTGGGGGTGATAACATATTTACTCTAAGCGGTCGGGTAACTTCGTGGAAGAGCAATCGCCTGGCAAGCGAGACGCCCGGGTTCGATTCCCGGTCCGGCGGCTTGGTTTTTGACGTTATCTCGCCCCGAAGAAGTTAACTTACATTCGTATTATAATAAAACGTGTCCAAACAATACACATTAAAAATAGACCTTTTTCCGATTTAACGAATATGGGAACTCTCAAAATGGTGTTCATTTCATCCATGATGACGGTAACTTTTTTAAATCGATCACCGTTCATTTTATCGAAAGCGACAAAATTGTAAATAATCTTGTTCGTTGTCGTTCACTAAGAATGATAACAACGAACAAACGATATGAAAATGAAAAAATCGGCGCCGAAGTCCAACATTTTATTTTTTTTGCGTGCGTTTATGTCTCAGGTGACTAAAACTTAATTCATTTATTTCTTTAAGACCACCAAATATTATATAGCCTATTACCTAATAATAAAAATGGAAGGACATCTGGGTATAGTTAATAATGCGTACTAAAATACCACCCTTAAAAAACTGTTACCTGGAACAATTACCCTCTAGGCCCTTTATTTATTTCCACCTAAATACAATATAATATAGATATTTTATATAATAAAAATTATTAATAATATATATTTTGTATTTATAAACAAATTGTGGAACATTTTATGTTTGTACGCATTATACCAGCCATCAGATATACAGATGGCACGATGGCCCACTTTATAATTTATTGGTGTAGGAGTTTTGAGTTGTATGAATACAATACTAAAATTTACACAAATTGATACACATAAATCATATCACACAAGGTGCGTTATCACTAATGGTATAAATAAATGCTATAGCGGCGGTCGCCGGTCGTGTTCAAAAGTCGACTACGAACGAACGATTTGCCAATGAACGGTGAACAATTAGTCTAAATGAACGGTGAACGGTTAATATAACGGTAAAAAAATATGGAGGGGTATATTATAACGAAGTTACGTAAACGATCGGGCGGCGCGAAGATAGAAAAAAAATACATAGGCGGCTGGGCGGCGGCGGTGGCTAGGCGGCTTCGGCGGTGGTGGCTAGGCGGCTTCGGCGGCGGTGGCTGCGGGTGAGCCAGAAGCCCCTTTTTCATCCTACTTATGAAATATATTGATTATATATTTCATCCTACTTATGAAATATATTGATTATATAGGTTAGGAATGGAAAACTCAAAGTAACTTGAGAGCTAGTTATTAGAACTTTAAAATTTGGCGGCTGTAGTAAAGAAAGCAAAAACTAAAAAAAAAGTCAATGATAATTGACAATTAGCATTTATTTTAATTTATTTATTTTTACAACTGAACTAATGCAATAAAATAAGTAGGTACCTAATATCTATAGCTATGTTAGCTATACCGATATGGATATATATTATATAATTAGACATTTAATAATTTAGCTGGAGTTCAATACTAAAGAAAAATGTAGGTAATATCTTTATTTTACGATATTACAAATAATAATTTATATTTTACGATTGGCGTAATAAAATTAAATAATGATAAACACAAAAACGTTGTAAAGTTATTTGAAAATGTAGCACGGGCTAGATAAAAAAAAAAATATGTAGTCTGTCAGTTCCCATTCTTGCCATAGATCATAGATCAAAAAAATTTTAAAAATTATCTGAAAACCGTTATACCATTCCGATTTTCATATTTTTTGTCAAAAATATCATTTAGACTGAAAACGATTTTCGAAAAAATCTTGAGCCATTGTAAATTGAAAAAATTGAGAAGA
Organism: Sipha maydis; assembly: GCA_034509805.1. NCBI lineage: Eukaryota > Metazoa > Arthropoda > Insecta > Hemiptera > Aphididae > Sipha > Sipha maydis. The sequence continues at coordinate 32,673 of JASXSY010001575.1, forward strand.
AATTGAGGTATTAATAATTACATTAAGTGTTGTAAATATATACATGTATACAGATATTAATTAAAAATTTCTTATAATTTCATAGCTACAGATGAAATGATAAATATAAATGTTATAATTAACCTAATAAAAGTATACATGATCATGAAATTATTAATAATAGTTGAATGTTTTTATACATATAATAACGATAAAATCAAAAACATTCGAAATACCGAGATAAAAATACATGTAAATTTAGAATTTATACATCCATCAAAATATTTATTTATATTAGGATTAAAAACAAATATTTCGAAGAAAAAAAAATACAATTTAAGAAGTATTTTTAAATAATTATTATTCTTAATTTTAAAAAACGTGCAGATTTTAAAAATCATTAATATCCACACTCATGAATTATTTGAACATCAAGCAGGATATAAGGAAAATTAGATTTTACTTTGAATTTTCTAAAAAAAAATGTTAGGTACCTATACATTATTTTATTTAGTAATCAAATAGTTATATTATGAATAATAATTAATTACTATAATAAAGCTTTTATATTTAAAATTTCTTAGAATTATTAATTGCACTTATCATTTACAGTAGGGTTGCAATAATCCAAATAAGATTGGAGAAAGGGGTCGTTCGGTTTACCAGTTTGAATTGCTGAAAACTAAAAAAAAATTAATTTTCTTGTAATATTAATTTTGATATCAATGCATCATTAAAAATACAATAGATACAATTCAAAATATGTATATAATAATAGATATATAAAAAACTTTATAAGTAGATATGTTTTTTATTTAAAATATAAATATTTATAATTTATGTACATTTTTACGATACGTTCATTAGTTTATTAATTATACTCGTAGAACTACAAATCAACCCTATTATACAATTTTTCAACTCCATCGGGGCACGTGAAGGGGGTTTAATAATCATGACCAAATTAAACCCAAATTATTTTCTTGTAATAATAATAATAAAAATGAGGGGATGTGAAATCAAAATTCGTAAGTTAAAAAATAAGGACCACCCTAGAATATTTATGTATAAAATCACACACCTACACATTCATTTAAATACTACATTATTATTTTTTTTTTTTAACACATGTACATGTTAATATATTGTGATACGATAATTCTCAAACTGTTCGGATTAGCCTGTGTTCGGATAAACGCAACCATTATATAATTAACAATAAAATCATAATATAATATTGTAAATTTAAATAAAAAAATAAATAAATATAAGCAAAAATAATAAATGCTGATAGTTTATTAATTTATTAGCCATTGATAATCAAAAAAATTAAATATTTATTTTAATTTTAACCAACATGTTTAATTACAATAACATAATAATAACCTTAATAATACGGTACCAAATTTCCTTCAATTTCCTTCTCCCTAAATTCATGTCTCTGATCATATGCAATATAAATATATATTTTGTTTAATTTCCTTTAGTAAATATAACAACTTATCAGAATAACAGTAATAACTTTGACTAATTAACATGTTTAATTTTAAAGGCATTAGGTACATTTTATGCATCTCTAATTTCCTATTTATAAAATTTTTATTTAGATTTCAACTAAAGTAAAATTTACACCATATTCTTGTTAGTTTCATTTAAATATATCAATCTAAATCAAACTAAAATTTAAAAATCTAATTCAACATTTTTAAATTTATGTAGAATATAAATTTATTATACTTAGTGAATACAATATCCTTTGAAAATTATCTTGTTTTAATTTTTTTGAGGTGGTCTACTAAAACAGTTTTCATGAATAATAAAGTAAATGTATATATTCAAGTTATATAAATTATTTTAGTTTACAATACACAAATTTTTATTTTAATTACCAAGTGAAAAATTAATGTAGATCCTTTATTAGTTATTAAATCTAAAATAAATGTATTGTATGATAAATAATATATAATTTTTAGGGATTTTAAGTTTATAAATAGTTATGGTGATACAAACAACAGCAGATAAATTAGAATCAATGTAATTAATAAGTATATATACATACATAAATTCATAGTTTATAAATGTTTAAGTAATTCTAAAAAAAAAAAGAAAAGAATTCACAATAATTTATTTTTAGAAATCCATAACTCTGGCCAACTTCTTTAATCTGTTTAACAATATATCTCCTTTTTTGACAGTTGTCTGATATAATATGCCACGTTCCAATCTAGATTCTGGCGCCCCTAATTGTAAACTACATTTGGATGTGCTACTAGTCACTACAGCTCCAGCGACATGATCAATTTTGCAAGTTAAACGCCCTGCAGCAGCAAATCTAGCAACTTCTTTTTCTACAAATTCCTTAGTCACACCAAATGATTCAGCCATGTAATCCAAACTCAGTGACCTATATGCTTGTAAAATTTGTTTATAAGCCAATAATCTCATCTCTTGGACATAATACTTGTAATGAGGGTGTAATATTGGATCTTGTTTCATATTCTTTTCAATGCGTGCTAAAAAAACAAGGAATTTTGAGTATTGACCTTCATATAACGATACAAAGTAGTCTTTGAGTTCCTTAGAGTCAGAGTTTAATGCTTGAGCCATGACTCCATGATGCATGAGTGTTTTTTTTAATTCATATCTTGGAAAAGCTATCATAGATGAATATACAGTATACTTGATAATGGTACTGAAATCTGCGAGTTCATACGATTCAAATGTAGGTACAACATCTACAAACAATTTTGCAGCTCGATTGAAATCTCGTATTGCTAAACTCCATATACCATCATACGCCTTTAGTTTGTTCCTAGCACTCCAGTCACCACCAGATCCACCTTCAATTAATTCTGTAGCTTTATCAATTGCTTTTTTCATAGCTGGTATATCACAACCATGGAAATAAGCTATTCTGAATAGAGCAAACACAGTATCGATTTGTTGAGACTTAGGTACATTCTTCTCTTCCAATTTGGATTCAGCCAATTTAGTTGCTTTTTCACGGTCACCAATAGAACATAAATAAAGTAATTTGGCTTGCCAAATTCCTGAAACAGGATCATCATCATCTACCATTGTCGGATTTTTTTCTTGTTCAAGTTCTGCCATGCGTTTATCATTATTTGCTGCCATTTTTTCGTAAAGAGTTTGGTCAAATTTCCATGATAAATCGGAACATACTTCTTGGTAATAAGGTGCCATATTATTATCAACTATCCCATCTAACAATGATTTTTTAAGATCAGGATCATTTTTAAACTGAGGAAGAGACAAACAAAATTTTATCTGAGCCAATTTCAGATATGCTGGTGTTACACCTTCAGCTACGTCCATATTTGATCTGAAAAAACATTAAAAAAAAGTTTAGGCCATACTATATGACAAAAATCAAGTTCTTTTAATTATTCTTTGTTTTTATTTTATACTAGCTTTTTATTCAGTGATCTAATTTAACATAAAAAGTACAAAGGCAAGTAAATCTTAAAAAATTAATGTTCTTAACAATTACTTTACATGTTATAAATAATTAATGTTGTTTATAATATTTAAACAATTTATTAAAATAAAAACTATAATTTAGGTTAGATTTACATCAAATACTATAATAAATAATAAAATAACAATACAATTTAAATTAATTTGTTTTTATTTTTAACATATTTACAATATTTAAAATGCATACAAAATTAATAAACTAGCCAATCATTTCACGTTTACGACCTCGAGCTCGAACATTTTGATATTGATCGATTACAGCTTGTACATTTGATTTATAGGCATTTTTATAACCATCTAAAATTACTGCAAAAAAATGTGAATAATATGAATGTGTACTGATAAAAGCGCGTTCTAAAACATATAAATCCACAGCTTTATCTTCAATACTTGGATTAAAATGGCTTAAGCCAAAATCGATTAACACCAAAGTATCGTCTTCCTTTTTTAATATGTTAGAAGTTGTAAGATCACCATGAAATACTCCAATAGAATGCATTTTTCCCACAATAGCCCCGATGTTCATCAATATACTTGTTACCTTAGCATTATCATCTTTATTATTTCTCACATTAATCAGATAATCATTAATTGTTTGACCATTTATATTTTCCATTATTATTTTACAATCATTTAAATCTAAGGAGTAAATTGCAGGAGTAACAATTCCACCTTGTTTACATTTTAAAATAGCTTTGGATTCAGCTTTAGTACGTTCTTTTCGTAAAGTTTGGTCCAACAATTTATTTCTGTATTTTTTAGAAAATCGTTCTTTTACAATAGCTTTCCGATCTAAATATATTGTAGAATATATTTTTGATTCTGCTCCTTGCTTATATAATTCCATGATTGGGATGATTTATGCAATTAACAATCTGTTATTAAATATAAATTAAAGTAAATAATACATTCAAATGACAATTACAAATGTTGGATATTACATATAAATAACTTTTGAAAGTAAATATATACCCAGAATTAAATTTAAAAAAATATTATTCTAACATTAACATAAGTGGTATGATATTTGATAACATATTAAATATAATGAAATGCAGAATTTATAATATTTTGATATCTACTGACTAGATTTTAATGTTAATTATTCCTGAAACTAAATGTGAATATAATATTACAATCATTTTCGAAAAATAAACAAAAACAAAATTTTTTAACTAAATAACACAATTGATAACTGTTCCTTCATTAGAACTGATAGAATTCAGGAATATAAATAACAAATCCAAAAAAACAAAAATCCACAGCAAAAAGATTTTAAATCAAAAAAAATAATTATATAGTATATAAATACATATCAATTTACACTTACCAAACAATATAGGCGATTTAAGAATATATACTTGAAATTGTTTACAAAGAAGAAGAACAATTTTTTGACGAATATAAAATATCAGACACAACTAAAATTAAAGAATATTATTTACTTTTTGCATTGTCATTTATCACGAAAATCTAAAACTAACCTAGAAACTACGTTACAATATAAATGTTGAAAAATATTCAATGTTGTACAATGGTATGAACCAAGTAACCAAATATTTGAATCATAAATATTTCAAAATCTTCTAACCGCGAACCTAACTAAAAAATCGTTGTAGCTAGAGAGCCTTGATATTAAAGATCAATATTTAATATCAAGGCTCTCTAGTTGTAGCCAACAGCCATATTTTCTTATACAAAAAGGTGGTAATTTTCAAAAATAAATAATTACTATTTAATAAAGCTGTGTCAAGCAATTCAACGCTCTGGGCAGGCGCGTCCCCAAGGGGGGGGGGCGAAAGGGCGTTCGCCCCCCCCCATAACAATTTTGAATGTATAAAATTACTATTGTCTATTACCTATGTCAACAAAATTTATTGTTATACCTAAGTAGAAAAAACTAAATCTTCTCAAAGATAAAAAATTGTTATCTAGATAAAGATAATAACTAGTAACTAGTAATAATTATTTGGTATCAGAATAGTGTATGCGGGTATCGGTTTATAGAAGAACGCAGCACATATTTTTATCGCTGTGTCAACGCCAGTAATGTACAGTCACAGACTTCTATAATAAGTATACCTATATATACTAGTTAGTATAGCACTATAGCGTCTGCTGATGCCTGTGTGTACAGTACACGGCTACTACACCAATATATATGTAAGATTATTATGACATAATTGGAAATTAATATAACAGTACCACGCACAGCTAAACGTCAAACTCATCGATCCAACACTCCAGCTAGTAATCCTGTGGAGTACTATAGAAGAGTTTTGTATATACCTATCCTTGACAATGTCCTGGAAGATCTACGCATGAGATTCCGCAGCAAAAAAAATAGTACTATACTTTTGCTCATGAAATTAGTACCAATTTCAATTATCAACATGTCTCCAGAGATGTGTGATAAATTAATAAATTCAATAACTGAAAACTTTTCATTTTTGGAAATAAATCAAATCGCGTTCAAAGGAGAGTTAGAGCTGTGGAAATCAAAATGGGTTTCAAGTACTATAGTCAACTATTTTTTTAATTGTAAAATTAACTAGTTACTTAAATCACAATTTTATTTCTATAGGTGAAAATCCTCCGAAAGATGTTTTTCAGTCTATTGAACAATGCCATGCTTTAATTTTTCCGCTTATAACAGAGCTTTTATTAATATTAGGAACACTTCCTGTAAGTATCGCTTCTGCAGAGAGGAGCTTTTCAACGCTTCGCAGGTTGTATATTATAAATTTAGTATATTATTAATAACATTTTATTTCACAGCAATACCATTGATCTTTTGTTTTAGAAACAATGCTTATGCTTATGTTATATTTTAAGCTTTAATTTTGCTTACTTTGCGTTTGCTTACACTATAAATTTATTTGAATAATGCCATAATGCGGTAGTCATTAGTTTGCTTTCACCTAATTGCTTGCTATTTATTTCATGATTTTTAAATTAAAGACATGGTTAAGGAGCCAAATGGGGCAAAGCAGATTGACTGGACTGGCATTAATGCATGTGCATCGAAATATAGATTTAAATATAAATAATATAATTGACCGGTTTGCAAAAAACAAACGAAAAATAGATTTTATTTTATAATTTACTGTACTTATTTATTATTATTATTATGTATAATATAATGTTTCATTGTATTTATTTATTATTATTATTATTATTATTATTAATACCGTAGGTATAATATATCAATTTAAAAAATAGGTTCGCCCCCCCCTTGAAAACTGCCTAGGGACGCCCCTGGCTCTGGGACAACATTTTTTCGCGTCCCTCTACAATTGAATTACTTAAACTACATAATATATATACTTCTTATTAGATACTATATTTATACTTTTATATTTATTATACTTCTTATTATATTATAATAATATAATATAATATTTGTTATACTTATTATATAAATCTCCTTGGGATACCATATTAACACACAATGCGAAAGCTAACAAAAATATAATATGCAATATTTATTGTACATAATTATTAATTTATTTTAATCAAAAATATTGTTAAAAATTAATCATTAACATAATTTAAAAAATGGTTAGATATAACTTTGGATGAAGAACTCGGGAACGCATTTTTAGTGACGTTAGTCCCCCCTTAACATTTTTCCAACTTTAACCACTGCCAAGATAACTTATCTGTATTCGTTTAAGTTTATAATTTCTCAGAGTAAATCGATCGTTTCATTATAATGTATCAAATTAACTATATAAGTACTTTTGATGATGTATTAAATTCAGTTAAAAACTGTCCAAGTTCTCCATATAGAAATTAATTCAATCATAATAAAAATAAAAATTATATTTAAAAAAGTTTACTGCAATAGACTAGTATATTCGTAAACTGTTATTTGTGATCTTGTTTCACAAAAACGATTGGCTATGGGCATGATGGGTTTAGCGTGCAGATATAAATTTTCAATGACTCTTTAGAGTTCGACGTCGTGAGTATATCGCTCCAAGCTGTTGTTACTCTTTTATGTCTCTATAGTCGAATCTGAATCCGATTATTCGGTGGTTGTGATGTAAGTGGATTATTATACAGTCTATTCGAATGTTAAATCAAAATGTGTAAAAATATATGTAAAAACTATTTTAGTCAAATAAAAAAATGTGTAAAAAATATTTAGTGTAATTTTTTTACACGGTAACTGATATGTAGAAAACGTCCTTTGAAGTGAAATAATTTCCCTTAAAAAATTGACTCAGAACATACAAATAGATTTTAAAAAAAAATAATGAGCACGGTAAACGTACCCATTGACATCTGGTCAAATTTGGGGAATCTTTTTGTAAAAAAAAAAAAAGAAAAAAAGTGACTCAGATCATACAAATACATACTACTTATATTCTGTATCTAATCCCAAGTAAATAACTATGAATTTTTTTATTATTTCGCCCCTTCCATATAGTTAAGGTTTTGAGAAGCCCCAATGTAAAACCTAGGTCAAAACATACTATGTAGGAATATAATTTAATATTGGATGGCTCTCAATAATAATAGTAATTATATATTTTTGATTCTGTGTCATTATTAAAGTGATAATTTTTAAAAATTTGTCTACGTATATTTTTTTCTATAAAATCTTCTTAGATTATATAGTATATTATCTAAAAAAATCTTTATGTATATTATATCATTATCAATGTTTCTTATCATTTATTAATAAATTGCTTTATTGATAAAATTATAATGATAATCAAAAGATTTTCACGTGTTAGAGTGACATAAAGTATGTTGGCCATTGCATTTTATTAAATTAATTCGTTTCATTTAAATTTTTATTCTTACTTCTTAATTCACAGATAATTATAAAATTTCATAATGGTTAGCTCGCTATCCAAAAATGAAGATTCTTTCATTGATGAAGACATGGATGATATCTCACATGAAAAGCATAAACAATTATTGCAAACAATTACATCTAAAACCAAACGAAAGTATATATATTTTATATTATTTTAATGTAATCACAGATTATGATCTGTGAATTAAGTTTAAATATAATTTTAAATACATCTTAAACTATTATTTAATTTTTATTTAGAATACAACCAACTACACGCAATGAACCTAGTTTGCAAGTTTCTGAATTTCATTTATCCAGTGGACAACAAACAAATGTTGATGATTTATCAAATGCTTTAAAAAAGAAAGCACCTCAAATTAGACAAAAAATCCAAGTAGCTAAATCAACTAAAAAGCTGCTACAGAAACCTTTAGATAAAGTTCATGCTGAAAAAGTAATATAAAATATATAAGTAATATATATATATATATAAATATAAGTATATATATATATATATATATATATATATATATATATATATATATATATATATATATATATATATATATATATATATATATATATATATATATATATATATGTATATATAAAGAATTGTAATACCACCATAAAACTAAGGGTTTTTTATACTACAGTGAAACTTCCATATAATGAACTTCCATTTAATGAAATTTTCTATTTAACGAATTATTTTGGTGAACCATGACCTTCATTGTTAATTACACGTACATTTATCTCCAAATAACGAATCTGGTGTTTCTATATAATGAAATAATTATTCGATAAAAACTGGTTTTTGTAAATGTTGTCACTATCAAATTTTAAACATAGTTCAAATATTGTACTTGTACAATATATCCGATAAAGATAAGACACCGAAGGTAGGCAAACTGATTAATTTTACTGCAGTATTTCAGTTCCGATATTAATGCGAACGGGTATACACGCAAATTTTTTCTCGTTTTCTTTTCGTCCGTACAAAAAAAAAAATGTCGAAACGTAAATGTTTATCTATCGCCGATAAATTTTAAATTTTAAACGAAGTCGATAAAGGTGTTAAAAAAAAAGATATTGCCGAAAAATATAGTATTCCAACTAGTTCCCTATCAACCATTTTGAAAAACCGTGAAAGAGGTTAGAAAAAAAGAAGATTCTGGTGAATTTGAAGAAGACGAAGAGGTATATGCAGAAAAACAATCTAAACTAACAGAAGAAGACATATTAAAAGCTTTATCTGTGGTAAGAAATGGTTTTAGACAACAAGCAAATGTTCCCGATGAAATTTTTTTAAAACTCAATGATATAGAAACTTTTTACGAAAAAAGTAAAATTTATAAAAATAATAAGCAAACAAAACTCAATGATTATTTCTTTTAGATTATTATTATTATAATTATAATTACTTAGATTATTTCTTTTAAATTACATTTTAGGTTGAAAATTAAATTAAACTGTATTATGATTTTTTATTATTTTTTTTTTTTTTACATAATTCACTAATTATTTCTATTGAATTATAAAATTAAAAACTTAATTAAACTGTAATGTGATATTTGATGTTGTTTTTTACATAAAATATACAACTTAGAAGTACATATACACATACATACATACATATATAATTAAATTAAAAAAAAAAGTTGAAAAAAATATGTAATTCTATTTAACGAAATCCTTCATATTACGAATTTTTTTGTTGCTTATTCGACTTTGTTATATGGAAGTTACACTATATTATAATAAATGTAACTCTTTTGGATTGTATTTATTGCTTTTACTTGTAATACATTTTTATTCATCTGAAAAAAAAAAAGGACCGGATGGGCCTCGCTCTGCTGTACAGTTGTTGGTGGAGTGCACCTCGTTTATAGGATAGGTCATTATTACAATGGATTTGTTAAATTTGAATGCATTGATAGATATCATTGTATACGAATAACGATTCTGAACGGAGTTAATATGTTTGTCTAGGATATAATACATTGTTATTTATAAATATTGTATAAAGTATATTTTATTTTGAAACGATAAATATATTTTTCAATTAGGATGGGTTGGCAGTTGCATACAGCGACATAGTTTGTCAGTCTAGAATATTATACATTATATTATATTTTACATGTAATTTTATGTCAATATTCGCTGTTCAAACGCTTATAAAAAGAATTGTGCCTATGAATTTTAATAATTTTTTATTGACAATAAGAACTACTTCTGTGGAATCTTCTATTACATTTTCAAGTATTTTGTACAAGCTAAATTTTTTTTATCACCGATTATAATCGTTATTAACTGATTATAAATCGTTTGAAAATAAATCTCTATTTTATGCAATTTCGTAAATATTTAAATTTCAAACAGTCATACATTTTTTTCCTCTAAGTCCGGTAGAAATTTTTTTAATGATTTTTGAAGAGTAGCTTATAGATAACCTAGTGTTAACATTTTGAACCTTAAGTATGAACAGAAAAAATTTTATGAATTTTTATCTATAAAATAACTTGCAAATTATCGTGATTTTTACACATTTTATACAAATTTGGGCATTAAGGGCTTATAAAAAAAATTTGAGTAAACCGATCACCGATATTTTTTAGTTATGATAAGTTTAACTTATTATGAACCTTGTATTACATTTTCAAGAGTTTTCGGTCTGCCAATTAAATTTGATAGATGTTTAAAAACAAAAGTTTTACAAAAATCGAAAATTTAAATTGTCTATAAATAAGTCAAAATATGTCAAAATACTTTGAAAACTTAACCATGTATAGATAACGCCAATATAAAGATTTGGTGAATATTTCAAGTTGTTGCGATTTTTGGTTTTTGAGTTAGAGCATTTTAAAAAAAATGTAATTTGTAATAACGTGATTTTGCGTAAAATTTCCCATTTTTTCGTAATTTTTTTATCGTTTTTTTCGATTTTTTGAATTGAATTGAATGGATTTTTGACTTGCCAAAGTACCATCTACATTCACTTTCCTTTCAGAAAAGTTGCTGTTTAAGCAAATCGAAGCATTTTTACTGCCAAAAAAGATGTCGTCAGACACAATAAATAATAAAAATAAAAAAAATACACACATCATTGTAAAACCAATAGATTCCATCACTCCGTTCAGAATCTAAAATTGTTCAATTCTCCCTATTTAATTTGTTTATATACTTATATGTATATCTAATTTATCTTCAAGATAAATTGTTTGTGTTTTTTCTATAGATCAAAAGAGCTGTTGCTTATGATAATTTCAAAAAACATATCAGTAGATGGTCTGCTGTTATTGAAAAAAATAGGTCTGCTGATCAGTTAAGATTTCCTTTAAAAAGCAGTGAAATTGAAGTATTTGATAACCGTATGGTTGATTTTACTAGAGGTTACTCTCGGCCAACAGATTTACAAAAACAAATTTCTGATGTTTTACAATCCAGCAAAATTGTTAAAGAGAAGCAAAATTCATTAGTAATAATTTAATTCAATAAGACATTATCAATAAGTATACTTAATAAATGTAATTATTTTTAATTTATAGAAAAATTCTTGGATAGAAAAAGAAAAGGAAAGATATCCATTAACACTGAAAGAATTACTCGAAAAACGTAAAACTATGGCTAAGTTCCGTGCTCAAGAATCATATAGGCATGCTAAAGCTCACAGACAAAATAAAATTAAAAGTAAAAAGTATCATAGATTGTTAAGAAAAGAAAAAACTAAAGATCAAATCAAAGAATTTGAAAAACTACAAGATACTGATCCTGTAGCTGCATTAGAAAAATTAAATGCCATTGAAAAAACTAGAGCAGAAGAACGTGCTAGTTTAAGACATAAATCTACAGGTCAATGGGCTCAAAATCATGTTGTTCGAGCAAAATATGATAAAAACGTGAGCAATTTTGACATTAAGAACATATTAAATTACTATAAAATGTATTTGAAATTTGTCTACATTTTTTATGTTTGTAATCCGACAAAATATATATAAAAAAATAATTTTAAATAATTTTGAAATCACCAACTTAAATTAATGTCCTTAAGTTTTAATATATTATCAACATTTCCATTTCAATATCTGATTAATGAAATAAGACTAAATAAAAAAAGTATAGATACATTCTATCACTAAAATGTTATAATCTTAATTAATTTATAATTTTTAAAAATATGTTTGTTTTATAGAGTCGGATAGCTTTATCAGAACAGTTAAAAAAAGGTAAAGAATTAACACAAAAAGTTGGATCGACAATATATGAAACAGATAATTCTGAAGATTCTGATGAGGAACAAATTGAAGTATCAGAACATGTAACTGATCCTGATAATCCATGGCTAGCTGAGCGAAAAGAATTTACAGATTTCATGAATGATTATAATAATTTTATTCAAAATAATAACAAAACCTCTGACAATAATAGTCAAAATGAAAACATTCAACATAAAGATAGCATATTGACTGAAGAAAAGAATATCAATACTGCTACTAATGAACCTGCAAATGTTAAAGAAGTCCATACTATTAATGAATTTAAAAATAAAAATAAAATCCATAAAAATAAAGTTAAACACATCACTGTTCATGATCTTTCTAAATTTAGTGATGAAGACAGTGATGTGGAAATTCTAAAAATTGCAAGTCCAAAATCAAAAGTTTGTTCTACCAGTGATGTTGAACCTGAATTTAAAATTAATGAAGTCAATGAAACTATTGAAATTAATTCTACTACACCACAGAAGAGTTATAATAATGAAGTAATTCATTCGGCTGTTGGAACTTGGGTTATATCTTCAAATAATATTGAAAAAATTAAATCAAAAAAAAAAAAAGTACATAGAGATGTTGAAAATACTTTTAAAAATGTCGAAGCCGAATTAAAAAATAAAATTGACAAATCATTAAATAATCTAAATAAAATTCAATTGAAACAATCATCTAAAATTAAATCTGTTAAGCATAAAAAAGAAGACAATGATTATTTAAAAATGAATAAAAAACGTGTTAAGACTGAATTTAATGAACCTTTGCTTGAAGACAATAAAATATTAAATACAGCTCCAGTAGCTAATATCATTGATAACCCAGGCCCAAGTAATGTTATTGCAGAAATATCTAAAAAGCAAGTACAAAATATTGATCCAACTGAGTTTTTAAAAGTGACACAAACTAATTTAGAAACTGAAGAAATGGATCAGGTAGAAGATCATTTGGATGATAAAGATGAAAACGAACAAGAAAAGTTAATTGCTGAAGCATTTGCTGACGATGATATCATCAATGAATTCAAGTACTTATAAATATTATATATTATTTTACAAGATTATGATACATAATACACTTTTTTTATTTAGGGAAGAAAAGAAAAAAATAGAAGAACAATCTAAACCAAAAGTAGAAACAGCACTTCCAGGTTGGGGAAGTTGGGCTGGTCCTAATATCAGAAAACGAACATTTAAGAAAAGAGTTAATTCGGGCTTTTTCAGGACGCCTGCCAAACCTCCACGCAAAGATTTTAACAGAGAAAAAGTTATTATAAATGAAAATGCAGATGATGCCATTAAATCACATTTGGTAAGATTCATAGTCTGTCATTTTGTTTTCTTAGTTTTATGTCAAATCATTTATATATATATATATATATATATATATATATATATATATATATATGCCTTTAGTTTGTAATTATATTAAAATTTCAAATACATATGGTCAATGAAAAATCTGGCAAAAAAATTTTAGTAAATAATTTGTATTAATCATCACCTCCTACTTTTTTCAAAGTAAATTATTGGAAATATTGATACCATATAAATGTAACTGAAATTTGGTATAGTTAATAAATAATTAACTATTATATATTTCCACATAAGAAATGAAATCTTGTTTAGAATGAAATCATGAGCTACATTTTTATGTAATTTACATCTTGCTGGGTCAATTCAATCAAATTTACTTTAATTAAAGTGGCATATTTAATTTTTAATTATTTTCTCTAATTTTTGCTTTGACTTTGTTTCTGCTATTAATCCGATAAATGTAATTTAATTAAAAAAATTAAATTTAAATCTCCATTAACCCCATATTAGTAAGTATAGAGAAGTATTGTATCACAACTTTTGTTAACTGTACACCTCTAGTAACAGTTTCAAAAATGAAAGAAAAAGTAATTATAGTTAATAATTAATATTAAATTTTTTTAGGTATCTGAATTACCATATCCATTTAAAGACGTTGAGGAATATGAAGAAACAATCAAGGTGCCTGTAGGTCGAACATGGGTACCTGAAACTACTTTCAATAAACTTACAGCTCCACCTGTTGTTACCCAAATGGGTCAAATTATTGATCCAATTGATGAAAATTATGTTGTTAAACTTAAGTTAAACGATTAGTTTATGCTTATATAACATTAGATTTATTTTAAAAAGACAAATAATATTAAGTACATACATCATGGTACTGTTAAAATTTACAGAATTACATTTTTAATTACTATAAAACGGCATATATTTTTTCATTAAAAAAATGTATTGTATTAATATGAATTAGTAGGTATTTTTAATTATTTATTTAGCTAATGCAGCATCAATCTGTCTAATCCAAGGCATAATTAGTTTTATTTTTCTTCTGTAAGCACTATCTTTGCTTATAGGATTATGTTCCAAGTAAATTGTTTCTAATTGTTTCATCTGTTCCAAAATTGTAACATCATTCCAATCATTTACTTGATTATCATTTATCTATAATAACAAAGTTATTTATAGTATTTATATTTATTTTATATGTACTAAATATTTAATATTCTTACCCAAAGTTCTTTTAAGTTTTGTAAGAATGCTATATTTTCAAGTTTAGAAATTTTGTTCATGGATAAATCAATGGTCCCAAGATTTATGTTACCTTCAAGATTTTCAATTACAGTGATTCCATTTTCAGATAAATACAATTCATCAAGTTCAGTCAATTTGTTAAGATTTTCAATTTTAGTCAAATTATTATTTTGTAGACTTAATATTTTCAGTTTTGACAATGTATCAACATTTTGAATTTTATCAATTTTGTTCTTGCCAAGATATAATTCTGTAAGACCAGTAAGGTGTTCAATATTTTCAATCACCTACAAACAAATTAAATACACAAAGTAATTACTTAAAATGTAAAAAATTAAAATTCAGAACAAATGTTTTTCTATACAATAGTAAGAAGATAATTTAAAAAAGATAATTTTACTATTTTTTGTTTTTAAATTAATTTGTACTAGTATACTAACTAAAATTAATTAATTTTAGTACAATATTTAAAACATGTAAAAAAACAAGATTTTAAGATTTAAAGATTTAAGAAATGTTTACCTTAATTTTATTATCGCCTAATTCTAACATCTTTAGATTTGACAAATGATTAACATTTGAAATTTTAGTTATTCGATTGCTGGACAAATATAATTTCTCTAAATTTATCAAATGTTCAAGACCCTCAATTTCTTTTATACGGTTGAATGATAGATCTAGCACTCTAAAATATATCAAAATTAAACATTAATGTTTCATTATTATTTATTCTAAACACAGATTTTACTTTAAATTTATAAGACTGGAAAGATTTTCAATTTTAGTTATTTGATTATCATATAAATCAAGTTCACTTAAATTGAGCATTTGAAGATTTTCAATAGTTTTAATACGATTCCAACGAAGACATAAAGAACGAAGATTTTGCAAATGTTCAAAGTTTTCAATTTTATCCAATCGTTGATGGTTTAAATCTAATTCCTAAAAATAAAAAAATTTAATATACTAAATCATTATTAATTAAACATTATTCAATTGTATGCAATTTTTTTTTCATTTATATAATTCCTATGCAACTTATAATAAACTGAAAAATATTCACATAAAACAAATAAAATAATTTTAATTAAAGAAGTAATATATAAGAACTATAGTAAGTACCAAATAAATATTAATTTTATTCTGTGATAGTAAAAGTAAAGTTTTAAAAACTGTAACTCAAAGGAAATAAAAACCGTTGACATATCTAGATAAAATAACTAGGTTATTAAAGGGCTCAAGAGGAGTTAATCAACTGGACCTATTACTATCACATTTCAACTAATAAATATTTTTAGTTACTTATTAATGACAAACATGAAATCCAAAGATCTGAATTTTTCAAATTTTAATCAAATTCTTATCCAGATTTAAGGATTTGCTTTTAATGTGAATTATAATAATTTTTAGTCTAGTTAAATTAATTTTTTGTTTTTTATTCTTCTTCTTCTACTTCGCCTTCCTCCCAACTATTTGGGGTCGGCCACCCTTGTCCTACACCTCCACTTTACTCGGTCAATCACATCTCCTCTGCACACACCGACAGCCCTCATGTCATTCTCCAAAGTTTCCAACCATCTCTTTTTTGGTCTTCCTCTTCCTCTTTTCCCTTCAACGTCCATCTTCATAACCACTCTTACTGCATTCGTTTTCTCTCGCCTCATCACATGCCCAAACCATCTCAGCCTATTTTCTCTCATCTTGTCCACAATTGGCGCTACACCAACACTACCTCTCACGTATTCATTCCTTATTCTATCTTCTCTTGTCACTTCATTAAACCATCTAAGCATTCTCATTTCCGCGACACTCATACTTTGTTCTATTCTCCTGTTAACCGCCCAACACTCTGAACCATACAGCATAGTTGGTCTCACTACACTTTTATAAAATTTACCTTTCAGCCTAATTGGAATTCTCTTATCGCATAACACGCCCGATGCTTCTCTCCATTTCATCCACCCGCACTTAATCCTATGTTTTACATCAATGTCAAAGCCCCCGTCCTTTTGAACAAAAGATCCTAAGTATTTAAAGCTCTCAACTTCACCTATCACATCACCATCTATTGTCAGTTGTCTCCTCATTCCTTCAACTTCTTGGTCTCTTTGTCCAAAATCATACTCAATATACTCAGTTTTATTTCTACTAATTCTCAATCCCTTTTCTTCGAGGGCTAACCTCCACTCTCTTTTTATTGTAATTAAAATTTAACAACACATTTTTATTATGCTTTATAAATTATAGTATACTTATGACTTTAACAGTTTTTCTAATTTATAATTAGTTACTAAAACAAATTATAAAATTGTTGAGTTTATTTTACACCTCTATGACTTACAGTGATATATCACATGTATCATATATATATATATATATATATATCATGTCATGACTAAATATCCAATTATCTAATATTTACTGCTTAACCTTAATTAAATTTATGTAAATATAAAAATGAGTAGTTGAAAAGCCAAAATTGAATTGAATAATTTGGATATGCCCATCACTAGTTACTAATGCACAATTCATAATGAATTCTAATAATAAATTAATGGTGTTTTACTACTATATTTTAATATTACATTTTGTACATGGGTAATAATTTCATTAATATAACACTATCGAGAGCCTAGGAGATTGTTCTTTTGCCTTCCTGACCAGTCCACCCTTGATAAAATTAAAATACTTTAGAAAGAATTTAAAGTATCTTTCAAGGCCTAAAAAGATAAGTAAATTTTCTTGTGGATTTTGGGTATTTATATACAATAATTTAAAATAGTATTACCTTGATAAAATAGGTATTAAGTATTTTATTTACTTATAGAATATCTAATTATTTCCAAATATAATAAATTGAACTAGTTATACCTATAAATAATCTATTATTTACATTTGTACAGAACGTTTTGAACAAAAAGTTAATTCGTTTTTAAACTGCATGCATTTATTAACATTTAAAAATAATGTTTTTATTGAAATTTAAACAATTACTTCAGCATCTACATCGATATCAACAGGATTTTCTTGATACACAATATATTTTACTCCATTTTTATCAACCTGTTCAGTAGCTTTTTCCGTATACTTATTAGTTTCCTTTTCTTTTTCATCAACTTTAAACGAAACAAAAAATTAATTAATAATAGTTTAATTTGTTGACTACCTACAGTAGCTACAAACAAATATAATCTTACCATTACTTTCGTTCATTTCCATTTTTACGAAATAAAAATGAATCTTTAAACGTCTTTTAATATGATACTTATTATAGGTAGTTAATATTTGATAGACCCATAGAAGTTATGTTTGTTTTTTAAAACCTAAGTTATTGAGATTCTTATCACTTTTAATTATCATTGGACATAATTATAAACAATTACATTTTATAACCTGATTATAAATTCATCGTGAACCAAACCAAAAACTGTTGTGACTTATCTCCTCTATGATTGGCCGCAACAATATTGATACAAAATCATTTGGAGCGGGTTATTTTGAATTAGTTGATAAAATATAAATCTTGTTTTTTTTTGTTAAATAGTAGTTTATTGTCTTATATCAATATTTATAATTGTAACGGACTTCAAATTGTAAATATTTATTGACCATTACACTTATGAGTACTTCTAATATGGAATTACATGATGGAATGTATTTTTAAGCATCTCTTTAAGTTTACAATATAGTAGCTATTTATTTTTTTTTTAATTTTTTTGGTGAATATTAACAGTATAATTTATAATATATGTAAGTATATATTCTATTCATGCCTATTATCAGTGTTTTTGTACAAAAATCTAATTGTATACAATAATCAGTGGCGTATATAAAAGGAATCAAAGAGTACAGTGGCACCTGGACATGTTTGCATGTGATCCCAATATAATAGAATTTTTTTTTGTCCAGTACTTATTAATAAAATAAGTTTTTTTAATATACCTACTATTTAACTAAACATTTCTTTTTTTTAAATAATTCAAAATTATTGTAAATTATTATTATTATTATTATCATTATTATACTATGTAGAATATAGCATATACTAAAATAATCAGTTATTCATCAATTTGTTTTGTTTTTGCCCAATTTTTACTACAATGAAAACAATATGATTTTTATAGTTTTATCATTACTACTCATATAAAACATTATATTTTATTCCTAGCATATATTTATAATTAAACCAGTTATCTATTGACCATCTGACATTGATTTATATTATTATTAAAATTATTTATTTATTTAAAATTAAAAACCCAATTACATAAAATTAATAATATATTACATAGTATGTATGTATAAATACATACAAATAAAATTTGCTTAAAGATTACTACATACATGAATTATTATTAATAAATTTAAGTTCACAGATAATAAGTCTAAAAAATTAATTTTAAATAAATGTTGAAAGAATAATGGAATTAAAATTTAAATAAACTTAATTGCTTAGGACAGAAAAATAGATAATCAAAAAAGAAAACAAACATTTTTCACAAATTTTTCCTTTATTTGATAAACTCTGGATAATAAATGTATTACAAAGTGTCTGATAGATAAATGAGATACTCATACAATACTAAATTTATAAGACCTGAAACAAAGAAAGTGATTTTAAATGTTTTCAATAGGTACATTTGAATTGCGTAATTAAGTA
This sequence comes from Sipha maydis, assembly GCA_034509805.1. Taxonomy (NCBI): domain Eukaryota; kingdom Metazoa; phylum Arthropoda; class Insecta; order Hemiptera; family Aphididae; genus Sipha; species Sipha maydis. The sequence goes on from JASXSY010001575.1 coordinate 52,461, forward strand.
AGAAGACCAAATTACTGCACTATTTTTATCTAATGTTTTTGTAATGTATAGAAAGACGTGTACAGTATATTAAATATATTATAACAAATTTTGTTTACAAATTAGGTATAATATAAATGTAACTACTACAATTCACAATATAATTCATGTTCACAAGAATGGCAGTATTTTAGATACATTGATACATTTGTATCTTGTGTTCATTTTGCGGCTTTGTATCTTTTAATTTTGTTTGCGTAAAGTTTCAAAATTATAAATCAAAATTTGCATACAAGTTTTTGCGTACAGAATGAATTTGTCACTTTTATAACTTTTATGCTTACTATTGTTTAATGTTAAATTTTATTTTTGTTACAATATATTTATTATTATTATAAATACATTTTTTTCTAAGAAAAAACAAAAGTTAATTTTAAATTTGCCTTATGTAATGTTTACTGTTAGTTGAAATAAGCACTAAATTAATTGAAAACATATTTTGTGAAACAAATTTTAGAGAAGTAAATACCTATTTTAGTGTAAATTAAGCTAAATTATTTGTTCGCTACAACACAAGTTTATATTCTTCAGTGTAAGTAGAAAGAATGAATGAATTTCTTCAGTTGACTTCATATATTTACCAACACGTTTAATATTATGTGATAAAACGTACGAGAAAATTTAATATTTCTTAAAAATAATTAGTAATTTTTCAAATAAATTAATTTAAATTGATTTTATTTATATTATATAAGTACCTACATTATTTTTTAATGTTTTTTTTTTTTAGAAGAAGATAATTTATCAGGCCTATTACTGCAATTCATTATATATATAATATATATATATATATATATAATATATATATATATAATATATATATATATATAATATATATATACATGCTACACAAATTATACATATAAACATCAATGAAAAAATAATAAATATTTAGATGTCCTGGGTGTGGGGCAGGATCATGTGAGGATATTCCCCTCCTCTTAAAGTATCCATTGTGTTGACTGTTATATTGTAATCTGTAAAGATGAACGTTCCGTATTAGCACAGAAAAATATATATAAATCCTTTAAAGGGCATCTGATCACGCATTGATATGAAATGTATACACATTTTCATTTTTAATTTAAAACAATATTAAAATAATTAAAAATTAATTTTCTAAGATACAATTATTTATATAAAGAGTTATATTTAAGAAATTTATATTTTATGTAGGGTTATTTTATGAGCATCCTCTAACTCTACGGAAAATGTTGTTCCTTATTTTTTATACTGTAAAAACTTAAAATAATTCAATAATTTATTTTTTTCGACTCAAGGTTAACTTTATATCAATTTTGTTTTCACTATTTTACCCATAGACCTGATAATATCAGGTCTATGATTTTACCTGAATAAAATTAATTAACTGATAATACAACATAAATTACTGATAATAAAGCAACAAGATAAAAAATATTATATAATGCCATGAATTTATTGAGCAAAGTACGGCATATTCTATTAGACAAATTGACTACTAAGGTCGAGTCTGGTGAAATTAAAATAATGCAGTTCATAGTACTGTTATAAGCGTGTAATTATAGTTTGAGGTCAAAATGTTATTATCATTTAAAATTGTTGCATTTTATTAAATAAAGAGAAAAGTAAAGAAAACCGTAGAGATTATTTATTTTGAATCAAATATTTTTAAAAATTACTTAGTCTTTAAAGTAACTTAGTTCTACTGTATTCAAATTAAATATTTCAACCATGATTTTCACTGTAAGCAATATACGGAAGTTTTGTACCCAGTCAGTTTTATTCAAAAATGCTGTTCAGTTAACTAAAGATAGATTTACAAACTTAAAAAGAGGATCATATGCTACAGTAAATGCTAATGATGTTGATTTTTTTAAAAAACTTTTGGGGGATAATAATTTTATCACTGGTGAAGAAGTTAGAGCTTACAATGAAGATTGGTTGAAATCTGTTTGTGGTAATTATCTGAAATTTCTTTGTAATTATAACTTGTTTATTATTAAACACATATAAATATATATTATTTCAGGTTCTAGCAAATATGTACTTAAACCTAAATCAACAGAACAAGTATCAGAAATCCTCAAATATTGTTACAAGCATAATATAGCAGTTAGTATCCAAGGTGGAAACACTGGTCTTGTTGGCGGTAGTGTTCCTGTTTTTGATGAAATTATTTTATCCACTTCTGCCATGAATAAAATTATTAGTTTCAATAAATTATCAGGTGAGCAACTAAATATATTGTACAAAAATTACCCATAAAAAAAATATTTTTGTAAATAATATTTATAAATACTAGATTTTTAAATCTAAAATCTATAATTTAATTGAATAATAGTATTGATCAAAAGTTTTTTTGTTTGTAAACCTTATTCTTATATTTTCTTCAGAAATTTTTTATTTTAAGTAAGAATTACACAAACAAATAACATTTTTAACTAATCTATTAAAAAGTGTTTTTCAAAGAATAGATAATGAAAATATAGAAATTTATTTTTCTGTCTGTTCTGTTTTTTCTTGAATTTAAATATTGAGTTTCTCTAGGTGTTTTGGTTTGTGAGGCTGGATGTGTATTAGAAAATTTAATGAATTATGTTCAAAACGAAGGGTTTATAATGCCATTTGACTTGGGTGCAAAAGGCACTTGCCAGATTGGTGGTAATTTAGCAACCAATGCTGGAGGATTAAGATTAATTAAATATGGGAGTCTGCAAGGAAGCGTGTTGGGATTACAAGCGGTAGTTTGTGGATGTTTAGTTGTTTATTATTAAATAATTATTACTTCATCATTATAATGTTTGCATGCATTTAAGGTGTTGGCAGATGGACAAGTTTTGGATTGTCTAAGTACATTGAAAAAAGACAATACAGGATATCATTTAAAACATATGTTTATTGGTTCTGAAGGAACATTGGGTATTATTACAAAAGTTGCAATTCATTGTCCAAATGCTCCAAAATTTGTTAATGTTGCATTTATTGGTCAGTCTTAAATCAAATACAAATAATTATATTTATTTAATTCAACATTATTTACAGGTTTAAAATCATTTAATAAAGTATTGAGTTTCTTCTCATTAATAAGAAAAGAATTTGCTGGAAGTCTTTCGTCATTTGAATTAATGGACTCTGTTGCAATAACAAGCGTACAGAAAAATATTGGCCTTAAATGTCCAATAGATGACAACCTTGAATTTTATGTATTATTAGAACTATCAGCTGATAATAATTTTATAAATACTACCATACAAGAAGTTTTAGAACAAGCTTTAGCTGAAGAAATAATTGTAGATGCTACTGTAGGTGATCAACCATCTATAGTTCAAGTAATGAGTGACTAATTTAGTTATTACTTACTAAAATAAGTCAAAAAAATTAAATTATTTTATTTGGAAATTTTCAAATATTTAGAATATATGGAAAATAAGAGAAAATATTCCTGAAAGTTTATTAAGATATGGTTATGTCTATAAATATGATATAACTTTACCACATGAATTATTTTATGAAATTGTGCCTGAAATAAAAAAACGATTAGAAACATTAGATGTTAAAGCAGTTAGCGGCTATGGACATTTAGGTAATAATTCTAAACTTTTTTTAATTAAATAATTATTTAACTAAATTATTAATAGTATTTTATTCCATCATTTTGTGCAGGTGATGGAAATTTACACTTAAACGTTGCCACAAATGAACATAGTGACAAAATAGAATCTGCCATTGAACCTTTTTTATACGAATGGACTACAAAACGTAAAGGAAGCATAAGTGCTGAACATGGAATTGGTCTATTAAAAACTAAATATTTAAAATATTCAAAATCTGATCTAGAAATAGATTTGATGAAAAAATTAAAAAATACTATTGATCCAAAAAAAATTTTAAATCCATATAAAATTTTTCCTCAAGATATTAATTGATTTCATAACTTATTTTACATAATTATTGTATTATTTATAATAAAACTAATTGTTATGATCTTGTATAGACTCTTCCAATGTTTTTTGCTTTTTCATACTTCAAAGATTATTTTTATACTTGTAATCAGTATTTCCTTATTTCAACAAAATTCTAAATTATATTTTGATAAGAGATAAGTTGATAGACAAATTCTATTATCTTATATTTATTTAATAAAAACAATATAATTATTTTTGTTTCTTTCACTTTATTCACAATGGGGAAAAAAAATCTAACATTTAAATATTTCAGTCCTATAAATTTGCCTTCGCCTCATTACCAATACTCCATGGTATGTTAGTAATCTTATTCTCCACACAGATTTCAAAATCTATAACATTCATACACTTTCATCCCACTACTATAAACTATGTCAAAAATAAAACGCTCAACCATTCCAATTCCCTAATATCCAACTTCTCTTCCCTTACAGTTTCAGATAACTCAACTTGCTGTCTCAAGTGTAATTGGCCCAGGGATCTCCTCAGCTCTTAAAAATTAAAAATTGTATAAAAAAATAGTCTAGAATTGTGAAGCTTGTGTTGTTAGGATATCCCCTTCAATTAAGCCATCCAGTCTAGTAATCTTTAACCACGATATTACCTATTGTATAAATTAATACATATAACTCAGTAGTTCTCAACCGGGGTGACATGGACCTAGCTTAGGGGTTACGCAGAATTTTAACAGGAAAAGAAAAAAAATTATTTTTTTTTGAAAACAATCATATTACTTCTATATTTAAATTTATTATATACCTATACCGCCACTGTCATGTACATAACATACCTTAATTTTCAAAGTTATTTTTTTTTAACTTTTATATTTTTATTTGCTATTTTAAAGTTTATCTGTTTAAATTTAAAGTGCCAACGTTTTTGTGTACTGTATTTTTTTTTTTTAATAAAAGAATAATTTTAAAATATACAGCTAAGATTGTTTATTATTTTGATGTTAGGGCGACACAGTGTTTGATTCTAGTGGCTAAAGGTGACATGAATCAAAAAAGGTTGAGAACTACTGATATAACTAAATATGATTGTATATAATCTTAATAAATATCAATAAAAAAAAAAAAAAAAAAAAACCGATTTTTATATTTATATTTGCATAGGTTTAATATTATTGTTTGCAGTTAGTAGTGTTGAATCAATCTTAAAGGCAAAAGATGTTTAAATAAAATGGTATTTAAACCCTCAACTAAACAACCTTATTTTTTAAATTATTTTAGTAAATTAATTAAATTTAGAATAAACTGTTCTGAAAGAACTTATAATAATTATATAACTCATCTAAATGGTGTTTTCGAGATTCCTTAAATATCTTGACTTTAGTTGATTATGTTAGTCATTCTCATATTCCCTTTGAAGATTTGTCTCTATATATTAGAATATGGTTCATATTATAATGTTAAACTGCCTGTGTCTATTATTTTAATCAAATCTTGTCTTATATTATTATTTTATAATCTTTTTGATATTAATGTAAATATATAAAAATAAATAAATGCTCAAATATTAGATATACATTTTATTTTATCACTATTATTATTTTGTTATTAATATTATTAATATAATTAATATGTTTGTGGTTTTGAATTGAGTCCCTTATTTTATCCTGTTATTATTAATTTAGGTCTTTTTATTTTTATCCGTAAATATATAATAATTCTATAGTTTAGCATTTTAACCAAGATCATTAGATATTATATAAAAATATATGATTGATAAATACAGTATTTATACTCTCAAAAAAATTGATTAAGTTGGATGATAATTATAACTAGGAATGTTCTCTTCTTAATAAATCATTTTTCAGCAATATCATAATACTTTTATTAAATAAAATTAATCATTAAAGTACAACCACAGATTACATAATTCATTTTATTACAAATATTTATTATACAATTTGTATACAGCCAAAAAAAATTACAACTTAAAATTCCATTTTATTAACAGAAGTTAAATTACCTAATCAAGAAAAAATTTCTATAAATTATTTTTAATTTTCTTACTTACTGTTAGGTATTAGAAATTGTCAAGCCTAAAATTTGAAAAAATTTCAATGATTCACTTTTTAAGTATTAATAATATTATTTATTATGGAATGATTTCCAATTATATTTTAAATATATTAGTTTAAAATTAATTAAAAATATAAATATAAAGGTACATGTAATTATAATGTATATATATCACAAATTATGAAAAATAAATATTAATTAATGTATAAAATAAGATCATTGAAAGAACAGTGTTATAAATTTACATTTTTTACAGACACTAAAATATTAGCCGGAAAGCATAACATATATTTGGTAGATGGAAAAGTTATTTATGTCTAGAGTTTAGAGAGTTTATTTTGAAGTTATGTCATTCAATCAGTTCTGGACAATCTATTGTAATCTATATTGTAAATAAATATTAATATAAATAAATATTGTTTGAAATCTATAAATGTATAAAGAAATTTGAAATTTAATAGTTTAACTTATTAGTTATAAGTTTTAATTTTTTTATGGGTACAATAAAAATTAGTTTATTTAAAATATTGAAATCAAAATGAGGATCTCTATACATTTTACATTGGAAGCTTAAAAACCTTAAAAAATTGTTTTGAATTTGAAAGAGGTCTTGATTTAAGTTCTTTTTCAAATTCAAAATAATTGATTTTGGTTTTGATTTTAATTGTCTTGATTTTGAGTTATAGAATTTGTGTGCCATATTATATTCACATATTCCAGCCAAAAATATACTAATAAGATATATAATAATTTAAAAGAATGAGTATCATGGAAGTTTTTACAAGTGCGTTTGATAAAACCTTAATTAACTTATAATTTTTTAATAATATTATTCGTATGAAGTTTGAAATTAAGTTTTGAATCAAAAGTAACACCATGGTCATAAATTTAATTTACTTGAGGTAAATTTTATTATTAATTATATATTAAAGTATTTTAATTTGTTTTAAATCATAACTGAAAATAATGGGTTCATTTTTTAGAGACAAAGACATAATTTTTTTATATTTAGATATATACCGTTTTTATCACATCATTTTTGAAATGTATTTAAATCTTTTTAAAATAATAGAATATCATTTTAATACCTAATATTATTAAATAACTTTAGATCATCTACTAATAATAGAAAGTAAGATTGTTTTATTTTATCAATAAAAAAATTTATAAATATTAAGAATAGTAATGGTGATAAATGGTCTCCCTAAGAGAAACCAGTTATGACGTAATATTAACAAAGGTAAAGTTCTCATATTTAACAAGTAGAGTATGATTTGTTAAAAAGGATTCAAACCAGAGAGAAATTAATTAAAAAATCTATATGCTTTTAGTTTTAATATTAATAATTTATGATTTACTCTGTCGAAAGCTTTTTCAAGATCTGAGTAAAATATCTGTTTGGATTTTGTCTTTAAAAGAATTTAGAATTGACTGCTTGAAAATAGAAAAATTGGTAATTGTAGATAAACTTGTTCCAAAACTGTGCTGTTCAATTATTATATATTTTTTTAAATAAAAAGTTAGTTTTTTATTTACCAACTTAGAAAATAACTTTAATTCAATTGAGATTTTTGAGATGGGGTATTTACTTAAATTTTTTTATGAATTAGAGGTATGTATGAAGTTTTCTATTAGGAAATATAATACTATTAAGATTTTTTATTTACCCACGAAGAAGCGGAATTGAAGCTTCCAGTTCAAACTCAAAATATAAACCGTTATACACTGAAATCACAGCAAATTCACTATCACTTGATCACTGCATATCATCACCAATTTCCTCGACAAACTAAATTTATTACTTAACCTACTTCTAATTGCTCTAACATCTAAAATTTTCAAACAAAATTCCACTCCCCATCACTCACACATCATATCTTCCAAAGTGTAAATATAAATACATAATATAATTCTCAATATCAAAACTAATTGTAATTTGTATATTGTAATTAGAATGTAAGCAAACTTGTTATAACATGTAATGTGCTGTAACATTCTAATTTCTAAAAAATAAAAAACGATTTATTAAATATTAAATTTAAATCCAGTATTAAAATAAAAGCACATTTATTTAATAAAATTGTAAATTGCAGAAATGTTATCGGCGCCGGAAAATTATTAAATTTATTAAAACTATTAAATTAATATTTAATAGTTCATTGAGTATACCTATATATTTTTTCTATTAACAAATAGGATGTAGAGTATTTGTGGGATATTTAATATTGGTTAAATTTATTGTACTAAGATTTTTCATTGAGTATAAAATAAACTATTATCAAATGTAATATAAATCAAACATATAAATATATATATATATATATATATAATATAATACAAACTTTAATCAACGGTATTACCATTTATTGTGAATGCTAATATTTATAATCAATAATATTACATAATACAACTGAAGTACCAAGCTTTAGATACTCTTGTTCGATTAAATGAATCACAAAAGTTTCCAAATGTTTAGTAAATCAGATGATTATGAAATATATTTCACTACATAATTAAAATTACCTAGATTTTAAAAATATTAAATATTATTTGAATATAATTTTTTATATTACCATTTTTATCAATTTAAATCTAACGGCTGATGTTTTACAACCTCTAGCTGTTACTGCGGTAGTGTATTATTAAGCAATTTTATTTACCGTCCTTAACCACATAACCTTGTGTTCGTTACTATGTTCATTATCAATGTAAAATGTTAACACAGCCACACAAGATTTATAAACTCACTTTATTGACATTATAGTAATAATATTATACTTATTTGTTTTATTATTACAAGTTTTAACTTTTAGTTATTATTTTTTTTTTCTTCTACATTATATTTGGTTTTTAAATTGCAACTACAAGTATTTCAAATTTAAATTAAACCAAGAATATCAGAATTACAAGTTTTTATATTGGTAATCAATTTTAGTCATTAAGAATTGTATGTTTTGTTTATTTTTATTTGTATAAAACTCATGTAAAATTAAAATAACTGATGTTTGTTTTAAGAGATAAATTTTTAAAAACCCATTGTACGTGTAAAAACATATTCTAACTTATATATAGCAATATTTTGTATTAAATTGTTAACAACCATGTCTATTACTGTGGATACATCTTTCTCGGTACCTCCACCTCCAATAAACTTTTCAATTCCGCCGCCTGCAACCAATTCATTCATTCCGACAAACTACAGGTTTCAAGGTCCTATACCTTTGAATATACGTGGTCCAGGTCTGGGTGTACCACCAAGACATCCAATAAATAAAAGTGCGCCACCATTAGATTTAGATTTTGATGGTAAGCGGTTGAGAAAATCTGGTCTACGTAAAACAGTTGACTATAATGCATCATTAATTCGAATGCTTCAAAATCGTATTTGGCAACGAGACTTTAGAGATAGACCTTTTTTACAACCTGATGTATTATATACTCCTCAACTTTTACCTCCACAATGTTATGTAGATAATTCTGTAAATGCAGTTACTACAGCTTTTGTCAAGACTGTTACTAACAAAGTACGGTGTCCTGTATTTTGCTTAGCTTGGACACCTGAAGGTAGACGTTTAATCACTGGTGCATCTAGTGGTGAATTTACTTTATGGAATGGACTAACATTTAATTTTGAAACTATTTTGCAAGCTCATGATTCACCTGTTCGTTCAATGGTATGGTCTCACAATGGTAATTGGATGACTACTGGTGATCATACTGGTTTTATTAAATATTGGCAATCAAATATGAATAACGTCAAAATGTTTCAAGCACATAATGAAGCTGTTAGAGGTATAAGTTTTAGTCAGTCGGATGATAAATTTGCAACTTGTTCAGATGATGGTACTATACGTATATGGGATTTTTTTACCAACCAAGAAGAAAAAATACTTAGAGGACATGGGGCAGATGTAAAATGTATTGATTGGCATCCACATAAAGGTCTTTTAATTTCTGGCAGTAAAGATAACCAACAGCCAATTAAACTATGGGATCCAAAAACAGGTCAATCATTAGCCACATTACATGCTCATAAAAGTACAGTTATGGACGTTAAATGGAATGCTAATGGTAACTGGGTAATATCTGCTTCTAGAGATCATTTGTTAAAACTATTTGATATAAGAAATCTTTCCCATGAAGTACAAACATTCAGAGGCCATAAAAAAGAAGCTAGTACCATTGCCTGGCATCCATATCATGAAAACTTATTTTGTAGTGGAGGTTCTGATGGGGCTATATTATTTTGGAATGTTGGTGTTGATAAGTTTGTTGGATCAGTTGATCAAGCTCATGATAGTATTGTTTGGTCATTAGCCTGGCATCCATTAGGTGAGGTATTATGTTCTGGTTCAAATGATTACACTTGTAAATTTTGGACTAGAAATAGACCTGGAGATAAAATGACTGGAAAATATCATTCAGTCAATACTGTTTCTAATATGTTAAAAACAGATAACATGACAGCTGATACTCAATCGACTATTCCTGGAATGGGTCTTGAAGATATTGCTGAAGAAGATTCTAATAAAATATCAATTGACAATAATACTATACCACTTTTAGACATAACTTCTACAGAAGAACCAAGAGTACGACAAATTAAGAAAATTCCTTATTCTAAACCTATTCCTAAAAATTTCCAAAAGTTCTGGAATGAATACAAAACTAATGAAGAAGTAATAGAAGATGATTCTGAAGAAAATCTTGGCCCTGATAGTGATGTAGTTAATAATGTTGTTGAAAGTTTAATGGATTTAATTCCAGGTTCAAGACCAGCAAGTGAATTAAAACCTGAATCTCTTCTTGTTTATGGACAAATGATAAAAGTAGATCAAAATTCACCATTAGAAAATGCAATTAAAGAGGGTAGAGAATCATTAATGCGTCTTCTTCATTCTGGTGCAATACCAGAAGTACGGCAACATCTTTCGTTTGAAAATAACAACGATCCAATTTATGCATATGCTTCCAAACATCTTCAAAAAGATCAAGACTTACGTAGAAATAATCCATTTAACAGTAATTTAAATATCAACTTTCCTACGAATCAGGATATTGATCTAAGAATCAATAATAATTTTAATCAAACTTATGGATCTTCTAATTTTCAATCAGGTTCTAATGATAATTTTAATAGACAAGGAATTAATCAGTCATCTAATTCAAGTGGTTTCAGTCAATCAACAAGATCTTATTACAATAAATCACATCCATACAAAAATAATTCACAAAGTAATAGGTCATCTCGACAATATGGAAATAATCAAAATGGCTCGCACAATGGTCCACCACCTAATTTAATGGAATCCACTTTTTCGAGACCATCAAATTACCGATCAAATTTACAAAGACAACCTCAAAATTATAATGACATTTGAATATTGTTCTTGTGTGGGTACCGAGTTACAAAACTATTACATGGTATTATAAAATGTATAAAAATATTGTAAAATACTTGTTTATGTTTTATATAAAAAATATAAATAATTTCCATAATTTAGGTAGGTATATTATATTTCTTCATTTTTAGAATATTGATCAATAAGTAATATTCAGTGTAATACCATCATATTATTTTTTTTAATTATTGTTATTTTGTAAATTATTGTTGATTAATTGTATATACATTTACAAAATATTTAACTTTATAAGTTAAAAAAATCAATGTTTACCTTAATCTCGGTTTCAATCCTACTCCTTTTTAATAAAAAAAAAAAATTGATCCTACTCCTGCATGTGATTATGTAATACATACAAGACTCCAGTTTTTAAAGCCATCTGAATTTCATTTATTTTTCAGATGGGGTTCTGTGTTGAAGTAAATTGTCTAAAAAATAAAAAAACCACATTTGACCGCTTTTTATTTTTTATTTAATAGAGTGAACTAATGAGTAAAATATTTTTTTTGTTTATTAGGTCCTTTGTATCAATTCCATTGATATATAATAATTAAATTGATGTATTGAAATTCGTTATTTTCACAACAGTGACCAGTATTGCCTGATTATGTAACTACTATTTCAATAAAGTTATCAAGTAATAATATTAATTTGGGAACAATTAGTTACTTAATTATTTATAATGTACTTAAAAAATTTCATTAGAGTATACAGTTTTGAAATAATTTTTAATGACCACATTTTTCTTTAAATAATGAAAAAATGTAATTATTAAAATAATGGTTAATGAGTACCAGCATCAAATTATTAATATAAGTTGGAAATAAAATGTTTACAGAGAAACTTCAATCATAAAACTATTAAAACATATATATTTGACATAAAATATAGTAGATAGTTGTTTGTTTGAGTGAATTTTAATTATTTAAGTAATGAAATTAAAATTTTCAAATACTACGGAAGGTGCTAATGTTTGTTGATGTAACAAAAAAATATTTTTGCGAATTTTTTTTAAAACATTTTGTTATTGAAACTATAGTACTATTATATCATTATGTATTATGTACTTATACTGAGCAATATATCTTTATAAAATATTATTGAAAGTAAGAATTCATAATTATTAATCTTTCAAGTGTAAAACCAGAATATCTTATTATATTATCTTCTGGTAATTTTTCTATTAATGCCCTACAGTTTCTTATCTGATAAAATTTTAAATAAATTATAAACTTACAGATACTTAACAACCAATACTGTCTTAATGTAAGGGTCCCTGATTTACAAAGTATAGTAATTAACATTTTTTTTATAAATATTGAATATTTTTAAAAAAAAAATAACATTTCATTAATGAAAATTGCCTTAAGTAATAAGTATAATAAATAAATTTAAATTATCCTATTTTATTAATTATATATTATACTATTTAAATAAACATTTTATTCTTTAATTATATATATATATTAATAACTCAGTTAAAATATTGCAGTAAATTGATAAATTAATTATTTAAATTTTTTTCCAATTTGAAAAGCTTGGAAAAAAAACATTTTCAGAATGTTACCTATCATATAAATACTAATAAAAAGAAAATTTCACGAATTTGGCGTACCTAACATTTAAAATTAGTTAAAAAACAAAAAATATTTTTAAACCGTTAAATTTTTTATACTTATGTTTTTTTTCTTTATTACCTACCAATTTCAGTGAACATTCATTTTCTAGGTTAAATTTAAAGAACTTAGAAATACTATATTCCAGGAATGGTCTAAATGCTTATTATTAATGAATACCAAATACGAAATATTATTACATTTTAACTGTGTATAAAAATGTTGTAGAAGACTGCCAATGAAAAATAAGAAAAAACCATTTTAAACAATATTTAAAATGAGTCTGTATACGAATATTTTTTGTGTTAGTATACGTTCAAATCGATATTGGTTTGTTTGAGTCCGATAGACGAATGAGTCCATTAAACAGAAACCATTGTATATACTAGCGCTTTTATTACATTAGTCACGTGAATTACATGTTTATCCAATATATATATATATATATTAGTTTTTATAACGTTAAAATTAGTAGTTTTGTGTTAAATACTTTTTAATAAATTTTAATAAAATACTATTTGTACAGAAATAAGATAAGGCTATAAGTTTATATTTTGGATAAATACGTATTTCACGTGACACGCAAATTCACGAGGAATAAGAGTACTATTGGCGTGGCTAGAAAAATATTTTGAGGGGGGTTTTAATTTAGGGTTACCATATTTTATATAACGAATACCAGGGCAATTTTTTTCTCATTGACATAACTTTTTATTGATCTTTTAACTATATAAAAACAATTATTACAATAATATATTTATATATTAATAGTTTACTACTGCAACATCTCCTCCCGGGATAGAAAGTCTGAAAGGAACATTGTTTATAGTATGACTATTCTACATTACAGTACTACACTATTGTGATTAGCTCATTACAACTGACAAAATATTAAATAATGGTCGATTGCTTTAGCGATAAGTACAACTATCATGTGAAAACAGAAATACGATAACGTACTCGTTAAAAAAAATAGTCATTTAGTTGGGAGAATAATTAAAAACAGATTTCGTCAGTCAATTATTTTGAAAATATTCAATATTTTATTTTATCATGACAATAATATTATGGTTGTTTGAACTAGAGTTTAATAAAATACAAACATACATTATTAATGAATCATTCCGGGGCAATTGGCTGTCCTGAAACAAATCATCGGGACACCGGGACGCCATACTCAAAATCGGTACTGTCCCGGCCAAACCGGGACGTATGGCAACCCTATATTAATTTTTTCATTATCTCCTATATAAGCACCAACTTTTTAATTTGAATAAGTCGATTAATCATGATTTAAAATATAAAATGTGTTACCTATTATTTTATTCATTGAAACTGTAAAAATTGATTAATGATGACATGATAAAATATAATACCTATCTCAAAATTATTGTGTAATTTACAAAATATGAGAGACATTTCAGGAAGAGAGGGGTTTTAAACCGTTTAAGCCACTGAGCACTAGTATACACGGTAACTTTATTTCAGGTTTATATTAAATTTTAAACACCTTTATAACTTATATGAGACAATATTCATTATAATATAAATAGGTGTATTAGTAGTAACTACTCTATCCTTTACCACGAATCGTTTTTTGAATGTGATGATTAATCATTTTATTTAAATGCTTTTACTAATTTTAGATTCACTTGAACTCGAAAAATCATGAACTTAGAAAAACAATTGATTTCCAGTTGTGTTTTTAATTTATTTTAATGTTGATTAATTATAGCTGTAATAAAAGTTAGAAAAAAAATACGAATTTTAGTTTATTCACACAGGTGTGCTAAAGATAACATTTAGAATAGGTTTTTTGAAAGGTGAAATGGGGGAGGGTGTGTATATATGTTACGTATTATTCTGGTACTCAATAACAATCAATATTTTTATTTTTAATGAATTTTTTTGGCAAGGAAGTAGTGATGATACACTGTTGTACAAGTATCTAATTCTTTCAAATTAATCAGATACAGGAAGAGTTAAACGGTACGCAGTGGAGGATCCCGGATTTTTTTAGGGGGAGAGGGTTTGAAAAATGTTTTCTTTGGCCCTTGGAATATTTTTTATAACATTGCAGTCAGTGACTGATCAAGGGTTTTTACTTTTTAATGCAGTAGTACACATTTAAAAATTAAATTTATCGAATGTATAATTCATAAAATTACTGTTTTAGATTCTGAACAGAGTGAAGAATGTATTGATTTTACAATGATGTGTGTTTTTTTTTTTTTTTTTTTTTTTGTGTCTGTCGACACGTTTTGGGGCAGTAAAAATGCTTCGATTGCCTTATGTAGCAACTTTTCTGAAAGGAAAGTGAATCTATTTGGTACTTTGGGGGGTCAAAAGTAAAAAATTTCCAATATTTTTTAAATGCGACGGGAAAAACCATAAAAAAATTTGGAAAAAACGGGAGTTTTTACGCAAAACCAGTTTTCGACATAATCAAATTTTTTATTTTGCTATAACTCAAAAACTAATCAATGTAAATACTTGAAATTTTCACCAAATGTTTAGATTAGCGTTCTCTATACACCATTAAATTTTCAAAGTATTTTGACTTTTATTAAGCTATTTATAGACAATTGAAATTTTCAATTTTTTTAAGTATTTTTTTTTTAAATAACGATAAAATTTTTTTGGCTGCCTAGAAAATCTTGAAAATTTAATACAAGGTTTCTTATAAGTTGTTCCTTAACTGATAAAAAAAAATCTAAAATCGTAAGTCACAATTTTTTTTTATAAGTGCTCAAAGTTCCAATTTATACGAAATATGTAAAAATCACGATAATTTGCAAGTTATTTTATAGGTAAAAATTCATAAAATTTTTTCTGTTCATACTTAAGGTTCAAAATTTTAACACGAGGTTATCTATAAGCTACTCTACAAAAATCTTTAAAAAAATTTCTACCGGAATTAGAGGAAAAAATTTTATGACTGTTTGAAATTTAAATATTTACGAAATTGCATAAAATAGCGATTTATTCTCAAACGATTTTAAATATTTTTTATAATTCAAAAAGTATAAGTCGCAGATTTTTGAAATTTCTACCAGTTGTTAAGATTGGTATTTCCTTTATGTCATATTTTTTTCAAAATATTATATTGATTTTTAAGCCACTTATAGGCATTTGAAATATTCGATTTTTTTACATTTTATTTTTATAATCGGTGATAAAAAAAATTTGACTCGTAAAAAATACTTGAAAATTTAATAAAAGATTCCACAGAAGTAGTCCTTATTGTCATTCAAAAATTATTAAAATCCATAGGCACAATTTTTTTTTATAAGCATTTGAACAGCGAATATTGACATAAAATTACATGTAAAATATAATATAATGTATAATATTCTAGACTGACAAATGATATCGGTTTTTTTAAAATGCCCTAACTCAAAAACGAAAAACTGCAACAACTTGAAATTATCATTAAATCTTTATATTGACGTTTTCTATACATGGTTAAAATTTCAAAGTATTTTGACATATTTTGACTTATTTATAGACAATTTAAATTTTCGGTTTTTCTAAATTTTTCGTTTAAAAATAAAATATACTTATATAATATTTATAAATAACATTGTATTATATTCTAGACTAACATATCATCTCCGTTCAGAATCGTTTTTCGTATACAATGATACCTATCACTGAATTCAAATTTAACAAATCCATTATAATGACCTATCCTATGAAGAGTCGCAATCCACCCCCAAGTGTACAGCAGAGCGAGGCCCATCCGGTTCTTTTTTAATATATATATTTCGTGATTTTTTTTTGGGGGGGGGTTTCAACGTATCTATGTCATTGGCCTATAAGCTATAATACATCGAATTATATCGTATCTTATAGACCAGGCGTGCCCAACCTTTTTCAACTCGCGGGCCACATTAAAAATGTATATTATTTATATATAGTATCATCCCTAATAGCACATTAACCCTACTAGGAAGGTCTGGGGACAGTCAATTCAGGCAGCATATACCATAACGGGATGCTCCTGGTTTGGTTATTTACCGTTCTGGAAGGTCTCAAGACGGTCGGTAGACTTCCAAACGTCCGAGTTCAAACCATAAATACGACCTTCCCAACAGGGACCTGATATGACCCTTTATTATAATACCAAATTTGGTCAATTTTATTGCCCATTTAGGTCTCAATTGTTGCCAAATACGGTCCTATATCAGTCATTTTAGTTCCTAATTTTACCTATTTAGTACCAAAATGTCTTCTAATAGCTGTTTAAAAATTCCCAGAAGTCTCCAAAAAAGAGAACAGTATTCTTCCTAACAATTCAAAAAGCTAGGTAGGTACTTATTAAAATATTTAACGCCTATTATTTAGGTTAACATTTTCTTTCCAGATCTTTCACAAATACAGTGCTGATGATATATTACTAAATTATAAGTTTAAATAAACAAGAAAAATCAAAAGACATAGGTATAATTGTCAATACTTTTATTATTATAACAAATTATCATATTTTTTAATCATTAAAATATGATGTATATATAAAAGTTAATTAATACATTTGAAAAGAAAAATGATCTAAATAGCAAGACGTTATATATAAAAAAAAAAAATTGTTTTCAAAATTAAGAGTCTTGAGCAATATCAATTTGACTGCCGTTTACCAGATGTCTTTCATACCGTTCTTTCGCATGTTTTAGCCACCCTGATACTGCTTTGTGCGCAGAAGCAACGCTGGCATTTTTAACATTTTTGAGAATAGCATCTATAACAATATAGATCATAAAATATTTAACATTTTAATAAAATAATAGACTCACTTATAACTATATTAAAAAGAAACGAAGACTTAAGAGGTTCTTTTTCTTTTTTGTTCATTGGACCTTTGCCTGTTAAGGATACTTGTCTTCCAAGATTATTTGTAAATATAATGTCCTACTAGGAAACAATTTGGAATTAAGCAGGAGGTTCCTGGGACAGTCGGTGTTGTTAGGGATATTATTGATTACTCTTTATTTAATCAGCAAAGGGTACGTGGATATTTATAAATTGTTATAAGTCTTAAAATGATTTTTACATTATTAGTATGATTATTTAGAATTAGCTAAAATTTAAATAAAGCATATAAACAATAAAACTAAAAAATTCACAAAAAATTACCGTACGATTTAAAAAAAATCATTTTTTCTAGGAAGGAAAAAATAAATAGAACAAGCAGAAAGAAAAAAGTAAAAAAACGACAACCCAGAATAAATGAGGTTTTGACACTTAAGTATTGACTCGTACGGCGAGATAGAAGCGTAATAATCTTTCTGAGCGTCAGCCTCCTCATTTGAAAATGGCTTTACTCCCGTTGGTATCGATTGAAGCACTCCACCGTTTGTTCATTGCACACAATACCATCATAAAAATTTAGCCTATATATAAATATGATTTTCAGTAACTTTAATGCGCATGCTCACCAAATATAATTTTTTAAAGTCCTATTAAAATTCTTTATTTTGGAAAAAATAAATAAGCTACTATTATTAAGATTTTTATTTTTCTCGTATATTATCAATTTTAAAAATTATATTCAACAGTAATAGTTAATTAATAATTACTTCTGTGGAAAAACGAAGTGAAAGATATATTTTATATTAAGGAAATAATATTTTTTATCTTTTTTTTGTTCTATTGACTATAATTGAACTTAAAAGGCATATGGTCGTTCTGTATATTATTTGTTTTTAATTTTGTACTTAAATATTATAATGAACAATGCAAAACAAACGTCTCGTTTTAATAAATATAAAATAAATAATTTTCAAATTATATTTATTTTGTTACTAGAATTTTAAATTTGTGTCCAGAAAATTCACAAGAAAAAGTAAAAAAAGTATTCTTGCAATATTTACACACCGAAAACAATATATTTAAAACTATATTACATAAAAAGTTTTCCTATATGATGGGACGTCAAGATTCGTTTTGACTTCAAACAGCAAACAACAACAATCGTACTCAATCGATCATGCTCGACCATTGGTCTTACAATGTACGTAAATAAGCGTTTCTGGACAATCCGATGTACAGTCATTTTCATCCTTGGAATCGTATGGAGTAGAATGACCCTCCGAATACTGGGTGGTATCCCATCGTCATATTCCAATGAAAATATCTTTATAGATATTATTTTAACTTTGTTGCTTTTACTGTTTAAATTATTTTTTTCGATTGAGTGTAACATTAGACACTTATAGTTAAAATTGTATTTTCATACCTTAACTGGCTAGGAAAGTTGTCTTTGAAATTTGAATTTTGTAAGTATTAAAAAATTATCATTCTCTGGTAGAAATTATTATGGAAATTTCAAAATATACGTTTAAATTTACGGGAGAAGGTTAACGTATCTAATAGCTCAATAGGTTAGTCAAAAATCAAAGATTTGCATTTTAATAATATACAATACACAATACTTAGGAAATAGTGTGTTTTTTATAGAGTTACTTACTATCAGCTTGAAAAATTATAATTTAAATGAAAACATGAGTACATTTAAAATTTTTTTAAATACATTATTCTTTCGAGGATAATGGCAATTTATATACAACAATTATAAATAAATAAATAAACGTATGAAGCTTTAATCACATTGATCCAAGGCTTTGCGCCCGAATGATTTATTCGGATTTCGAGTTAAAACCAATATTTTATTCGGGTTTTGGTTAATTCGGGTGTTTAAAAAAAAAATCATTCGGGTTATATGAGTTTTGGGTGTTTGATTTTTAAGGGGTTTTAAGGGTGTTATGGGTTCGGGTTGATTTCGGTGCAAAGCCCTGCATTGATCACATTTGAATAAATTTCATTAGTTTCTAAAAGTAAGACCATGGAATATGCATAGATTTTTGTGGGAATAGGCAACAGAAAAATCTTTTTATAAGATAACCGATAATAAGAATAAAGTAGATAATAGACTAGCTAAAAAGGAAAAAGTATGTGATTGTTATCGCCAAGACGATAATTATTGTAATTATGTTTATTTGTGCTTTAATTTAGTTTTATTATAACTGTTTTATTGTAATTGTAAAACAATGAAGAGCAACTACGAAAAGGCTCAACTCTGTCTTGAAATGACAAAATTATCCATTCGAGAAAAAGATTTGGATAAGGCTCTAAAATTTTGCGCTAGATCCTACAAATTTGTTCCGACTACTGCGACAAAGGGTAAGTCATAACATTTATTAAGTTTTATGTTATCAGCCGTTGTGTATGCTCTAAATGAAAAAAATATCGATGGGGGCCGGATGATAGTAATGTGAAAACAGCACCCACCCGGTCCTCGGTTCAAACGAAAAAAAAAAAAAATGAAAAAAATATAAGATATGATGTACTCATAATACAAAATACTACCAAGCGTTAGTTTCACGCGATCACCAAATAATATCCTCTTCCAACGTCGTCTGTAATTTGTAATTTTATAAAAGTTGTTATTCAAGTTTTATGTTAATTGGTAAAGGCTTTTTAAGATTAAAATACATTTAAAAATAAAACATTTGCTTCTACAATTATAAGATTATCCAACAATTAATTTGTACGTTGATGGGTTGATTACAGATAGTTCTTACATTCAACTCGAATGGAAATTGAATGTAAGAACTATCTGTAATCAACCCATCAACGTACAAATTAATTATTGGATAATTTTTCTTAATAGAGATAATTTATAACTCGAATAGAAATTATAAATTATCTCTATTAATACTTAAAGCTGTAATTGCTCGTATACGAATACTAAATTAATGCAAATATGTAACCTACTTTCTTAAAATTCTTATAATATTGTTTAATATTTTCGTGATATGTTAAATTCATCTATTCAGTTTTAAAACTGTACCTATATCAATTTATAGTTCTTTTAAAAAAAATATAATATTTCAAATATCGAAAACGTTCAAATTTGTTAATATTGTAGTCTTTGCGATTAAAACATTAAATTCGCTAGGACGATATAACGAAAAATTATTAATCAATATCATATATTTTCCATGATATCATGTCGAATCATTGATATAATTAGTCATCACTGAGTTTTATGAAATATGTTAACCAACATTTTACCTCCACAAAGATACACATTTTTATCTATTGAGAAAGGTTTAATATGTAATAATTACAATATTGAATTATAGCCTTGTTAACTTACATTTTTACTTAAAAAATATTTTTTCTAATCGATATATTTTTTGACTAAAAATTTTATACTGAAAAAATAATTTAAATATATTTATAGATTTACTGTCAAAATTGAAGGAAAAAAGAAAAAAGCGCAAATCAAAAAAGTTTACTGCAATATATAAATCTGATGGTAATACTATTTGATAACAAACAATTATATAACTTCAAATATAAAAATTGATAAAAATTGATATTATTAAAACTAGATGCATCGTATAATGTATTCACTATTTTATTTATTTTGCCCGGTACTTATCGGTTATCGCGACTACCGTTAAAATTATAAAAAAAAATTTTTTGCACTTATTATTTACATATTATCTGCCAAAATCAGTTTTATAACGAAAATATTCCCCGATTTGCTAAGCAACATTACCCCAAGTAGATCACAGGATACAAAAAAAAGAATTTTGAGTACACCTCGAGACCGAGCGGGGTCACTCGCTCGGACAGTTAAAAACGAAAATATCCCCCGATTTGCAACACCAACCCAAGTTGATGAGTAAATTAATGCAAAGTAAAATTAATAAAAATGAGTAAAATAATGCAAACATCCGTTTATGGAACCACTGCATCAAAATTAATATGAAAAAAACCCCACAGCAATGCTAATAATAACGATCATTCAATACGTCTCGCTAGGTAGTCGTGATAACCAATAAGTACCTTTTGCCCTATTTCTTATACACTTTTTTACTTATATAAATTAATTTCGAACTTACTTCTTATTTTGATCATTAATCAGATTTTGAAAGTCTTCATTACATATTTTTTAATGTTGAAAGACATAAAAACAAATACACCTTTAATAAGTAAATTGAATGACAAAATTTATAAAGATAATTCTACATTAATTTAAATAATTTCTATAGAATTTTTGTTAAAATATCAATTATTATTATCAGTATTTAATAAATCTATTTTTAATAAACTATAATAATTTTTATCCATTTAAAGCGTCAAGAAGAACAAGAGAAGTACAAGCAGATAAAACAAATTTGATCAAAAAGTAACTTAATTTTTTCAAATTTAAGGGATTCTTTAATTTATTTATTATTTGATTAATGAAAATATGTTTTAGTTTTTATACAATTATTTTTATCTTATTTTTAATTTTTCAGTTTTTAATTATTTTTAATTTTAGTATTAAAAGACAGCTCACTTTTAAGTTAAATTAATATTAAAACCAAATAATTACACATTTTAAAATTTACAGTATAAACTTAACATAGTATTTTGCAAATATTTTTTTTTGAATAATTTGGAAATTTCTTTTAATAATCCACTCACATGGTTCCATGTCATATAAGATGTTTAGAATTTCTTATTTCATTTATTCATTAAAATAAAACCTCTTAATCGTCAAATGTTTAACTAATTTCTACTAGTTACAACTTGTGTAAATTTTGAATAACTTTTATATAATATATTAATATTATAAATTATTTCTTCCATTTCTATATATTATTCAATTTTAGTATTGACACCACTACAAATTAGTAATTACATTATCATTTAATATTTCTCATATTATAATTTATTGTGTTTTTAGAATGAACAATAGTAATTATTACTATATGAAGTTACATATAGTAAACTATCATGCTGCTGTATCTAAAATAATAAAGGCGTTTAAAAAAATGTCATTGTCCTAACGCTTGTATAAACTGATTCTGCAGGCTAGTAAGTCTTGCTAAGAATTAAATTAAAAATATTAATATTTTGTTAAGTATAAATTGTATGTTTTATGTTTGTCAGTTCACATGAAAATGAATGATACATTGATTCGTCGCAGATGAACATTATTATTATGACTACATATTTTCAAGGTCAAGTTTGGCTATATTTTCAATATAATTAACAGTTGTCACTTAAATTATAAAATGTTTATTATATATTTGGCTTATTGTTTTTATTTTACTACTAATGGTTAGCAAAATAACTTGAATCAAAATGATAAAGTATTTATTGGCTAGATTCGCATCAATTTCATCAAGATTAAATTAAATTACCTACACTCAAAATACAAATTTAGAAAAGTAGACTTGGTCGTTTTTTTAGTAGGCAAAGAATAAACTTATTTTGTATGATAACTTTATTAGTTAATAAACATTATGGTACGTAAAATAAAAAAACTGCAAATCTTTCTATTTTCTCTAAATCACTCAAATACATCGTTTTTGACATATTTAAATTAGACTAAAACTCTATTACAACATTAATAAAATATTATTAACATTATAGTTTTTTAATATAATATATATTATTACATTTAATATTTAAAATATAGTTAAGTAGACTAAAATAACTCGGATAAACGGTGTACTTGTACTCAGGGCCGTCCCGAGAGACAAATCATGGGGGGGGGGCTTGATTCATAAATTTTCCAACTCCAAAAAAATGTTCTCACTCCGCTGGAATTAATAATAAAGTAATAACATAAATCTCATTAACATAGGTATACATATCAATATTTAGGATTTAAAGCCATTCATCCATAAATATACAATGGATAATTTTTGGTATTGGGTCGGTACCTACAATCTACTCAAGTACATATCAGGAGGTACATGAGGTTAAATAATAAGCTTTTAACGTACGAGTATGAGTATTATTAATAATAAATATGTTTGTATTAAAATAATATACAATTTTTAAAATCAAATTCGTCTTTGTTTGATATTAGACCACTGTGTAGCTATTTTGTTAACATCAACTTCATCCAAAATGTCTTTTTCAATACCCAACAGCATTAACGAATCTAACCTATTGTCTGTCATTGTTGACCTTAAGTGGTTTTTGATAAATTTGAGTTTGAGTTTATTCAAATTTCGTGCAACTGCACTTTCAAATGGGCGGGACTCGTTTCGCCCAAAAATGACCCTGCCCGTTTCGCCCGGGACCCGTTTCGCCCAAATTTTGTTTCTATATGATTTCCGTTTTGCCCAGAGTAGTTTAAACCAATTTAAAATGAAGTTGGCGATGATTATAATATTTTAATATTTGCGGATCATTTAGAGTTATGCAGAAAATACCACGAAGATACTCTTAGTTTTCCAAAAAAAATTTTTTTAACATTTTACAAATTTAAAATGTAGTCTACAATATTTATTAAAAAATCAAATTTATCCCACAATACAAATTTAAAATTTAGTCCACAATATTTATTTAAAAATCAAAATCGTTTAAAATATATTTATTAATAGCTACACTTTATTTTTAAAATGACTGCACACACTTTTAACGAATTCATAGCGAGAAATTTCATTTGATTGATACCTCGTTATTTGTTTCTGATTGTGTACTTGCCTTTTAATTATATTTGCATCTTTTGATGTTTTTGGTATTTCAACGCTATTGATTTTAGATTCTGAACGGAGTAATGGAATCTATTGGTTATACAATGATGTGTGTTTTTTTTTTATTTATTTATTTTTTTTATTTTATTTTTATTTTTGTGGCAGTAAAAATGTTTCGACAGCAACTTTTCTGAAAGGAAAGTGAATGTAGATGGTACTTTGGCAAGTCAAAAATCCATTCAATTAAATTCAAAAAATCGAAAAAAACGATAAAAAAAATTACGAAAAAACGGGAAATTTTACGCAAAATCACGTTATTACAAATTAAATTTTTTTTTAAAATGCTCTAACTCAAAAACCAAAAATCGCAACAACTTGAAATATTCACCAAATTATATAGCAACTTTTCTGAAAGGAAAGTGAATCTAGATGGTACATTGGGGGGTCAAAAGTAAAAAATTTTCAATATTTTTTAAATGCGACGGGAAAAACCCTAAAAAAATAAGGGAAAAACGGGAGTTTTTACGCAAAACCAGTTTGCGACAAAATCAAATTTTTTATTTTGCTATAACTCAAAAACTAATCGATGTAAATACTTAAAATTTTCACCAAATGTTAAGACTAGCGTTGTCTATACACTGTTATATTTTATTTTGACTTTTATTGAGCTATTTATAGACAATTGAAATTTTCAAATTCTTTAATTTTATTTTTTTTAAAATAACGATAAAATTTTTTTGGCCGGCCATTAAATCTTGAAAATTTAATATAAGGTTTCTTATAAGTTGTTACTTAAATGATAAAAAAAAATCTAAAATCGTAGGTCACAATTTTTTTTTATAAGTGCTCAAAGTTCCAATTTATACGAAATATGAAAAAATTGCGAAAATTTGCAAGTTATTTTGTAGATAAAAATTCATAAAATTTTTTCTGTTCATACTTAAGAATCAAAATTTTAACACAAGGTTATCTATAAGCTACTCTTCGAAAATCTTTAAAAAAATTTCTTCCGGACTTTCCGGACTTCCGGACTTTGAAATTTAAATATTTACGAAATTGCATAAAATAGCGATTTATTTTCAAACGATTTTAAATATTTGTTATAATTCAAAAAGTATAAGTCGCAGATTTTTGAAATTTCTACCAGCTGTTAAGATTGGTATTTCCTTTACGTTATATTTTTTTCAAAATATTATATTGATTTTTAAGCCACTTATAGGCATTTAAAATATTCGATTTTTTACATTTTATTTTTATAATTGGTGATAAAAAAAATTTGGCTCGTACAAAATACTTGAAAATTTAATAGAAGATTCCATAGAAGTAGTTCTTATTGTCATTCAAAAATTATTAAAATCCATAGGCACAATTTTTTTTTATAAGCGTTTGAACAGCGAATATTGACAAAAAATTACATGTAAAATATAATATAATGTTTAATATTCTAGACTGACAAACGATATCGGTTTTTTTAAAATGCTCTAACTCAAAAAAGAAAAACCACAACAACTTGAAATTTTCACCAAATCTTTATATTGACGTTTTCTATACATGGTTAAGATTTCAAAGTATTTTGACATATTTTGACTTAGTTATAGGCAATTTAAATTTTCGATTTTTGTTACATTTTTGTTTTTAAACATCTATTAAATTTAATTGGTTGAGCGAAAACTCTTGAAAATTTTACACTAGGTTTATAATAAGTTAAACTTATCGTAACTAAAAAATATCGGTGATCGGTTCACTCAATTTTTTTTTATAAGCCCTTAAAGCTCAAATTTGTATAAAATGTGTAAAAATCACGATAATTTGCAAGTTATTTTGTAGATAAAAATTCATAGAATTTTTTCTGTTCATACTTAAGGTTCAAAATCTTAACACTAGGTTATCTATAAGCTACTCTTTGAAAATATTTAAAAAAATTTCTTCCGGACTTAGAGGAAAAAATTGTATGACTGTTTGAAATTTAAATATTTACGTAAATTGCATAAAATAGCGATTTATTCTCAAACGATTTTAAATATTTGTTATAATTCATAAAGTATAAGTCGCAGATTTTTGAAATTTTTACCAGCTGTTAAGATTGGTATTTTCTTTATGTCGAATTTTTTTCAAAATATTATATTGATTTTTAAGCCACTTATAGGCATTTAAAATATTCGATTTTTTTACATTTTATTTTTATAATCGGTGATAAAAAAAATTTGGCTTCTACAAAATACTTGAAAATGTAATAGAAGATTCCACAAAAGTAGTTATTAATGTCATTAAATAATTATTAAAATCCATAGGCACAATTTTTTTTATAAGTGTTTGAACAGCGAATATTGACATAAAATTACATGTAAAATATAATATAATGTATAATATTCTAGACTGACAAACTATGTCGCTGTATTCAACTGCCAACCCATCCTAATTAAAAAATATTTTTATCGTTTCAAAATAAAATATACTTATTACAATATTTATAAATAACAATGTATTATATCCTAGACAAACATATCATCTCCGTTCAGAATCGTTTTTCGTATACAATGATATCTATCATTGCATTCAAATTTAACAAATCCATTGTAATAATGACCTATCCTATAAACGAGGTGCACTCCACCCCCAACTGTACAGCAAAGCGAGGACCATCCGGTTCTTTTTCTATATGTATCCGTTTGTAAAAAATTTCTTACAAAATTAAACCAACTAAATATAGATAGAGAATTAGAATAAAAATGATCATTAAAGAACGAATGAAACGACTCGCACGCATTCGTCGTAAGCAGAATACTCGCTGAATTACATGCCCATGGACAAGGAGTAAATGTACTATCCTCAGAAATACAATTGTTTACTAAATAATTACAATATTTAAGGACTCTATTGTCAGTTGGGCATTTTGGCATCAAATCTTCAACAAAACAATTAGCCACTACTTGGGGGTTCAAATATAATAAACCAAAAGTATTTAATCCATTTGCCAATATTTATTACTAAAGGTTTTATAACAGTCGTATTTTAGGGATCAGAAACTTTAGCAACATTTCTTCTTGATGTTCGCTATTATTTGACTGAACTATAGCCAACATAATCAACTTAATTTTAAATTGGTCTAAACTACTCTGGGCGAAACGGGAATCATAGAGAAACACAATTTGGGCGAAACGGACAGGGTCATTTTTGGGCGAAACGGGCTACGCCCTTTAAAATGGATTCTTGGGTGTTCCAACATGTTTACCCGTTTTCCGCCATGTAATTTTTCCTTGTGCTTTTTTTTTTAATCGTCATTAAATTGACTACCACATTTAAATCACTTTACTTTGACACGTTTTCTTTTTCTTTTATTCACGCCAATCATTTTTATTTTTCATTCTTTCATTCAATTATTCACTTTATATTCCATTTCGTGTTTTTATACATTGTTAATTTTAGATATATGGTACATAAAACTCTATAAATACTTCTACATGTTAATTCACTAACAGGTTAATTTTCAAAATTGTGTACTTCAAATACGTCAAAATTATTTAGGTCCTTAGGTATTGAGAAATTCATAATACTTGTTTTTTTCTTTTAACTAAGAGTAAGTTTTTATTGATATAGGTAATCAAATAATTTTTTAAATCCATGAGTTTTAGTTATACATCATGCCAAGTATCAACAGAAAAAAGTAAACAATTGTCGTCTGAATACATTACTTATATCTATTGATATCTAAATCGGGTATTCTAATTATCGTACAATATGAACAAGATAAGCTCGATATGATCCGCGTGTCAAAAGCTTTAGCCAGATTAAGACAAATTCTTGTCACCTTTTTACTGATGTCAATTGCATCATAAATAAATGTTACAACATAGTAAAATGCATTCTCTGTACATAATTTTGGTCTGAAACCGAACTGAATATTTTCAAGATTAAAATGAACACAAGATCAAAAACAAATGCGTAATGACATAAGATAATGCAATAAATATATATTTATAGGTGAACATACAAATAAATGATATTATAAAATATAAATAAACAAGGAAATATACAACTTATTCAATTCGTTTTACAATAGTAATAACATTTAACACGCAATTTAAAACCATTGGGTCGTTGAGTTGGTCCTCTTTATCCCGGTCGTCGGGTTGGTTTTCCGGTTGCTCTCGAATGGCGTCGGGACAGTGATACTTGTTGCACGTCGGCCTCCGTGATCGCACCAGGTGGTTATTGCCGAACCACTTTCCGTATCCGTACGGCATGAACCGTACATTGCGCCTGGTGCGTATCGGACCGATGCCACCATCGCTGTCACCGCTGCCACCCCTACCGTAACCGAAACTTCCGATCTTGTCGGCCACCACCACCTCGGGCCAGATTTGCAAGCCATGAGCTACTTCCACGTGTTCCGCGAGAGACTTGGTATCACCCTCAAAGCGGCCACACAAGCCACACACCGCATCCCTGGCGTCGGGGTGCTCCAAAGCGATATGGTGGTCGAAAGCAGCCCGATTGTGCGACAAGCAACCGCACAACTCACAGGTATAAGGCACGCCTCTGTGGCCGTACGTGACGTGGTGCGACCGGTGCGCCGCGCTCGCGTACAGCGTCGAAAAGCGTCTGCCGCAATGGGCCACGAAGCACCGCAGACGAATATCGTCGTCGTGCACGTCACGCACGTGCCTCCAGAGCGCCACCTTGTTACGGCCGTAAGCAAGGCATTGTTCGCACTTCTCGATTTTTGATCGCTCAGTCGGCACCGCGTCCGAAGTTCCAGTCGCTTCGAAAGCAGGACTAGCACCCTCCGGCGTCGATCCATTTTCTAAGATACTTTCCATCTGAAAAAAAATGACTTCTAGTTATAGCATTACATATTATGCAATGATCGCGGCTAAGGAATGTTTAACACGTGCCTAGGCACATCTTGTTCGAAACTTCTGAGCCATTTGTATTATTTTTACCACCTGTTGATTTTCACATTGTAATATCTAACAGGTGGGTGGGAAATTAAGCGATTTATATAAACTTATTTTATAAGAAAAGTGATCTACAAGTGTTGACGTATATATTTGACTTATGGATGTACGAAAAAGGAATCTTTTGTAAAAATGTACCCTTAGTTATAAATTCATCTCGTCCATCTACCTATACGAGTACGTACACATATACTACTCCAGCTGCAAAGTTATAATTTATATTTCCGCTAGACTTAGAACTAATGAGCAGGGACAGATTTCTTATTAGGCTCTGTAGGCACCTGCCTTGGGCGGCAAAATTTGGGAGTGGCAATTTGTATTAACAAAAAGAATTATTAAAAAAACATCAAAACTATCAAAAATTGAAAAATTAATTAAATTCAAATGGATGTCCATACTTTTTTCTATATATTTAGTATTTAGAGTAGGTCTTTTGGAGAGGTATTGTAACTTGTTCGCTTATTATAGGCCCGCAAATTTGTTGTGCCTATAGCCGCAAAAAAGATAAATCCGCCTTTGCTTATGAGTATTATTGATGTTTTTTAAATGTAAATTATCAAATATATGTAAGCATTTAAATTATATCTAAATTATTAAATAATAAAACTATATTTTTATTTGTTTCATAGAAAAAAAAATTAAAAACATAATATTTTCAATATTTAATTAATATGTATATAATTATTTTGAATGAGTTTTAAAATAAAATATTAAGTTGTTTTTACCTTTTTTATATTATATTAAATAATCATAAATATATTAAAAACAAAATTAACAGTTTTAACATGTTTAATATATATGCACACATATACAACTATATTCAGCATCCTTAAGGTAGGTAAATTATTACGAGTAATATAATACCCTATATTGCACACCCAAAACAATAATCATACGAATATAATTATCATACAGTACAGATAATCAAAATAACTAAAAATTCGTGGTTTGAAAGTGTAAACAGATAAAACGACTTATCTTTTTAAATCCAATTTTCAATAAGAATAATTTATTATATTTCGAAGTAAAAATATATGGTTCATAGGCGGATATTTGTTCATATCTTTAGGCATTGACATTGGTAAAGAGGTTTTGGAATTCAAACAACTTCATCACCAAAATCATAGTTAGTGAATAAATTGGTAATAATTAAAGTAATTATTACCTATATATAGCAATCCCTCACCATGAATAATCTTTACTTACTGCCTTGTCTTAATGGGATTTTAGGGTTAAAATTCACTTGAAATTATAAGATTATACAGAACCAAGAGAGACTTCGTTTCATCGAGTCTTACGAGGGAGTTCTTAAATATCCTTCCTATATCCGCCTATGATTACTATCCGCCCATGAACTTAATTCATACTTATAAAAACTAAAATATTTAATATTGTTAAGTATATTACTGTGTATGGGTATGCTTTCGCTATTAAGAGCTTTGTATCGATGTTCCAGCAAAAAACTTGAACAAAAATTAAAAAATCGTGCGATTTTTAACGTAGGTAGGAAAAGTTGATGTTGACTCAACAAAAGTTAGACGGGTTGTGAGAACCATAAGCATCGAATACTTTATAACAAATTTTATTTGTTCGTTGCTAACGAAATTACTATCTTCGTATTAATATTATAATAGCCACGATATATTGCTTAACATTCGGATATAACTGAATATAAATTATATTGCAAAAATCATTGCAGCCATAATGTCCGATGCGTCATCATTGAAGTTGGAAATCTGGTCGACACCGTTGTCTAGCTCTGGTTTCGATGATAAATCAATACGGTTCTCCGGGTTCGCCGCACATACGTCCTCTAACGAGCATGCAATGGTCACTTTTTCAGCTTCATCATGACGCGTTACTGTAGTCAGATTTTCGTCTGGGTTTACCATGTCTCCAATGTTTGCCTCGGCGTTTACTTCGTCGTTCGGTCACGGTTATGCTCGAGTGAAAAGTCTCGTGAACATTTTTCTTGTAGCCATCAAACGTCCTCTTTTAATGACCAACGGGAGCTGATCCTCTTCCAGTTCTTCTTCGCTTTCGCTGACCCATAATACTTTCTGATGGGGGCCGAGTAAATTTAATCCTGCATTCAAAACGGAATATGATAAACTTTACAATGAACAGTGGGAATTTGAGTACACGCGATTTGCCTTGATGTTGGACAAATTATTATTTCAACAATCTAATATATACCAGTGGAATATAGAAATTAAAACATTTTTCGTCATCCGTGATGTTGACTAACGAAGATTTTAAGCATGGACACATCTGCAGTTCTATAGTGTGTCCTGGTCTTATAATTTGCAGAGTTGACACAAAGTAGTGACGAAATGACGTGAAAACCATCGATTGATTGATCAAGATTTTAAATTAATGGGTAGTATTGATGTAGAGTTTTTTTTTTATTACATTTGGGATCATTCTTAATATTGATTAAAAGCAGCTTCATATAAATGTATAATTGTGTGCTAGTCGATTGAGTGATTAATGTAAGTTATTCCTTTGGAATTGCAATAATTAGTTTCTTTGCAAATTAATTTTTGTTGGCGAGTTTCTTTTTACATTCTGTATATTACTTCTATCCGTTGACTTTGTTGAAATTCTAATTTCATTATATACTTCTTTTTCGTTTGTTTCATCACTATCATTACATAACCATAACTGTGATCCATAAATGATTGAACGTAATATTAGCACAATTCATGATATGTGCTTACAGTTTGCAATAGGTTTGATAGGACCGCTCTGAACGGCAAAGTTCCTATAGTTGCTCTTTATGTAATTATTGATTGTTATAAATCCTTTCTCCAGTGAACCGTAATACGCTGACATACTGGTGAATAAACAGTTTATTCTATCATTTTTAATGAAATATGTGGTGACGTCACCAGGATTTAAAATTTTATTTTTTATATCCTTCATTAATCTAAACATAGCACACAAGGAAACACAGGAATTGAACTACCACCTCAACCAGGTGTTCACGGGGCACGGGTGCTTCGCATACTTTCTGCATAAAATAGGTAAAATCCAACAACCAGGTGCTGGTACTGCGAAAATCTAATGGACGATGCGTTTCATATGGTATTCGAGTGCGATGCGTGGCACTACCAAAGACGAACACTGCAATACACACTAGGAGAAGACATCAACCCGGACTCGATTCTGTCTACGATGCTGAAGAGCAAAGAAAACTGGGCAGCCGTGCGAGACTTCGCTAAAGACGTAATGACCAAAATAGAAGATGAGGAACGTAGAAGGCAAAACTCAGATTAGTTAAGAATTATTTGTTATAGGCCGAAGGTCAAGTTATCACAGGGCGGTTAGAGACCCCCACATTAACTGTTGTAGCAAACGAAATCCTATTTACAAAATTGTAATTTCCATGTTTTTGCACAAATAAACGATGGAAGCTAGGGGTGAAATGATCTAGGTCAGTGTCACCCTAGTTTCCGATACCATGTAAAAAAAAAAAATTAATCTATTTACGGAAAAAATAAAATGAGAACTTTTAACATTGTATGAATTACATTTAGGTATTTATGCTTGTTGTTTATAATATCCAACACTTATGTTCATGTTTT
>JASXSY010001576.1:0-56592 GCA_034509805.1 Sipha maydis
TGAACCATATTTAGCATAACATGATTCAGGTGTATTACCAGCTAAAACAGCCATATCAGTACAAGTTACTAATAATAGTCCATTATCTGCTAAACAACAAATTGCTGGATCTAACAAATTAGTTGGACATCCATATGGATCTAAATCAACAACATCAAATTTTGTTTCTGATTCAAATTGCCGTTTTCTCATAACATGTCTGTAAGAAAAAATAAAAATATTAAGAATATAAATTTTATAAACAATTAAAATTTGTACATTTTGAATAAATATGTGTATTAGTATATATTTAGAACACATATAAATATTTTTATAATGAACTATACTTATATTGAGATTTAACAATTTTCTTTATTGAGATTGTAATACTTATTACCAAATTAATATTTTTCTTTTAAAAAAGTTGTAAATTCTACTCTTTTAGTTTTTAATTTAGGAATTACAATGTAAATTTATTTATTTCTACATTTTATATATTATTTTTTTACTCATAATCTAAAATAAAAAATTGGCTTTTAGTTAAAGTATTCTTATTATTTAAGTTATTATTTAAATATTTTAAATGTATATTTATTTATTTCTTAATAATAATTAATTTAAGAATCACAATGAAAAAAAGAACCGGATGGGCCTCGCTCTGCTGTACACTTGGGGGTGGAGTGCGACTCTTCATAGGATAGGTCATTATAATGGATTTGTTAAATTTGAATTCAATGATAGGTATCATTGTATACGAAAAACGATTCTGAACGGAGATGATATGTTTGTCTAGAATATAATACAATGTTATTCATAAATATTGTAATAAGTATATTTTATTTTGAAACAAAAATTTTACAAAAATCGAAAATTTAAATTGTCTATAAATAAGTCAAAATACTTTGAAAACTTAACCATATATAGAAATATAAAGATTTGGTGAAAATTTCAAGTTGTTGCGATTTTTGGTTTTTGAGTTAGAGCATTTAAAAAAAATGTAATTTGTAAAAACGTGATTTTGCGTAAAATTTCCCGTATTTTCGTAATTTTTTTATCGTTTTTTTTTCGATTTTTTTAAAAAGTATTAAAAAGTTGGATTTTAGACTAGCCAAAGTACCATCTACATTCACTTTCCTTTCAGAAAAGTTGCTGTGTAAGCAAATCGAAGCATTTTTACTGCCAAAAAAGGTGTCGTCAGACACAAAAAAAAAATAAAAAAAAAAAAAACACACATCATTGTAAAACCAATAGCAAATTTTATTATTATTCTTTATTTTTCGTAGTATTTCTCAAGAAAATAACTTCTTAATTATTAATTTTCAAAAAACTTAAATTATCCTCATCTCCTTTATGCATACTCTAGCTGTTTTTTTTTTTTTTAGTTAATTTAAATGCTCATCTTAAAATTTTTTTTTCTCTAATCAATTTTTTAAAGGTATTTGTTATATAAAACCATTTTTTAACAATATTAATTTTTAAAACATTTTAAACACATTATCAGCATATATTTTAAATAGAAGTTTAAAATTATTTTATGAGCATCTTTATACATATTATGCATGACATTATAAAATTAAATTTTATCAAATATTATTAAAATATATTCCATACATTACATATAAATTATTCAATTATTCTATTAATATTAACTAATATAGTTTTGTATACGAGCAAAGCGAAATTGGAAACAATTATCAGATATGAAAAAGTAAAATTTCTTTCTACTACATATCAACAATTCTATAGCAATATAAGTTAAGGAGAAAAACTTACGCAGCATCATAAAGAGTAGAGGTAACTAAATTTAAAACATTGTTTTCTTCAATATTTTGATTCATTATTTTTACAGCTGTTTTTGATATATCATTAGCATATATTTGTTTAATTCCTGGAACTTCAAGAGCATATCTTATTGCTCGTAAACCAGTTGCTGCTAATGCTTCCAAGATTTCTAAACCAGACTGTAAAAAAAAAAAAATATTTATATAATTATAGTTTTAAAATAAAACAAACTTAATATATAAATTTAAACTAACTTCAGTTTGGGTTCCTATTTCTAGTTTTACAGGTTCAACTTCTGATGAATTATTTGTATCAGGTGATCTAGGTCTTTTTCTTGATTTTTGTTTTTCTTGGTGATGTATTTCAGAAAACACTGAAAGAACAGCAATACTGAAAAATAAAAATATATAGATATTAGATTAAAAACCACAATTCAGTACATTGACTATTTTTGGATGACATTTTTTTTAAAGTTAGAATAATTAATTGCCTAATTAATTCTAAACAAATTATTAAAATATTTCAAGTAAAGAATTTATAAAAAACATTTTTATTTATAAGTATAATAATAATTTACTTTTTGGCCTACAGCCTTACATATTAATCAACTGTAGACTAAAATTCAATCTATGACTTAAACTAGAAGTAAAACCATTAGTAGTAATTTAACTGTATGAATTTTACAGAAATAGTAAATATTTATAATGAAAATATCACAGAAACACATTTCTATTTTTTTATAATTAAATTAATAAATAAAAATGACAGTTAGTATTTTCTTATATTCTTTAAATCAAGTATCACAAAAATTTAAATAGTTTTAATAATTAAGATTTCAATAGTTACATATTTTTATTTTCGTGTTAGAATATAAGAATATTTTTTTTTTTATAATTATAACATTTTAGAAATGCACACAAGTTTAATAAATTAATTAAATTAACAATAATTTGATATTTGATATAAATTGATTTAGCTCAATTGATTTGAATAACTTATTAATATTTCTTTTCGACATAATTAATAAGGTAAAACTAAGACTAGAATCCTTAAAGAACCATAGCACCATGTACACATCTAGAAAAATAATTTTGGTGTATAGGATAAACCAAGTAGTTGCTAAGTTCTCGAAGCTCTTCCTATTTGCATTAGCATAATATCATAATATAAATATATAATTTTAAATATTTCATACTTTGTAATTCGTTTTTACCTTAAATCTCTGTTAAATTCTTGAACAGGGTTATAAAACACTTTACTAGCACCAGGCACACGAATTTTTGCTTTGCCTTCACATATTTCCGTAAATTCGGACGAAGATTCCATTCTGAATAGACGATAATCTAAATAGTATAAAAAACGATTAATCTATCATTTAATATCATAATGAAAACAAACAACGGTTATAAGATTTATCATCATATACAATTAATGAATTTTTATCGAAATTGTGTCAAAATTATATCAAAATTTGTTTATTTGTTTACCTTTATATAATTAAAAAATAAAAAAATATTACGATTTGCACCGCAAAACAGAGATAAATAAAATTACACACATTTTGAATTTTATCACAATTCAGTGAATAATAAAACCAATGTTGTTGATAATTTGATATGATGTTGGGCACGATGTAAAACTGCATTATTGATATTGAGGTTAAATCCACCGGTACATACATGTTTTTTCTTATCTTACACAATGTTCTTGCTTGAGTTTTGAGAACTAATGAAATTCATAATAGTTTTAAGTTTAAATAAATTTTTGATAAAATGTTAAAAGTGAAATTGGATTTTTAAATAATTAAACTTCAACTGTGTATTACATTTGAAAAAATCAATTTGAATCACACATGCCGTACTTTTAAACGGCTACCTTTATAAAATGGCACAGTTTTTGTTTCGAGGACTTCGACAGTTTACGGTTTTGGGCAAAACATCCGTATGTTTCAAATGCGAGCAAAATAGCTTCAAATTGATATCATACGTGCGTCCGTCATTCGTGTCGTCATTAAACAAATTCTACTGTTCACAA
This sequence comes from Sipha maydis, assembly GCA_034509805.1. Taxonomy (NCBI): domain Eukaryota; kingdom Metazoa; phylum Arthropoda; class Insecta; order Hemiptera; family Aphididae; genus Sipha; species Sipha maydis. The sequence goes on from JASXSY010001576.1 coordinate 3,796, forward strand.
AGTGAAAAAAGACTGTCTGAAACGTTGGAAGCACGTACAGCTGATTCACTGGATATATTTGGTGAGAACAAAGATGAGAGACTTAAGGAAAAAGAAAAGGCGATAAAAAACTTAAAAATCGGATTTTTTTTCATTGGTGCATCGTTAATAATGATTATTGGCTGTGGTCTTTATGTCTTAATGGCCGATAATTATTATAGAGATAATGAAGACGAAAAAGATATTTATCCAGTACGTATGTTCAAACGTGGACGTTTGGCAATCAATGAGTTTTTTGAATCCATGCGAGCACCTTCTTATGAAAAATTATTGCCAGACCCGTTGCCATACCCGTATATCCAACCACCTTATACATTGATCATAGAAATGACAGACTTGCTTGTTCATCCGGAATGGACATATTCAACTGGATGGAGATTTAAAAAGAGACCAAACGTTGATCGTTTCCTCGAGCAAGTATCTCAAAATTATGAAGTAGTTGTATTTACAGCTTCCAATGGATTTAATGTTTATCCAATATTAGATAGTTTGGATAAAAACAATGTGATTATGTATAGACTTGTTAAGAATGCTACAGATTACATTGATGGTCACCATGTGAAGAACTTGGAACGTATTAACCGTGATTTGTCTAGAGTAATTATGGTAGATTGGAATGTAGATTCAGTAAAATTACAAAGGGAAAATGCTTTGGTAATACCACAATGGACGGGTGAAGACGGCGACCAGCAGTTGATTCAATTAGCAGAATTTCTTAACGTAGTAGCTGCAAGTGAAGTTATTGATGTAAGAGAAGTACTGTCCTATTATAAACAATTTGATAACCCTCTAGAAGTTTTTAAAGAAAACCAAAGAAAATTATTAGAAATGCAAGAAGAACAAAAACAAATATCTGGTACACTTCCAGTGAATAAAGCTAGAGGCTCATGGAAAGATAAATATTTATATGGAAAATAAATTCGTAACTATTATTACATATTATTCTTGTTGTTTTTTTTCTTTTTTTTACCAAAAATAAAGTAGGTAGTACATTTTATTACTGCTTAATTGTATTTATTTCTTGATCTAAAAAATTACCTTTTTTAATCATAGAAAAATTTTATAATAATATAATGAAATAATAAATTAGTATTATTCAACGTTTTAAAAAAGATCTTTGATTACTACTCAAATACTAATTAAAATACTTGTTAGTAATGTACTTGAATAATATTCGTATATATTTATATTAAAATTTACTTCAATAGTATTAAAAAAAGATAAATATTATAATAATTATTGTTTACTTTTATATGCAATGATAGTATTTTACAATTTAAATTAGAAAAAATATAGAGTAAAACCAATCAAATAAATATTGTATTTAAAATAATTTTTATTTATAACCTGTTTACTTTTTTTTTTTTTTTTGTAATTCATGACTTGTCAATAATCACTTTATTATATATAGTGGTTTTAATTGTTATATAGAAAAAAAAATCATTATTCAAAACCAACAATTTGTTCCAACATTTTTTCCATTAATACTCAAGTATGACAGTATTTATAATAATATTATTTTAACTTGGCCATCAAAAAAACATATTTTTTAATAATAAACCATATTTTGGTGACTTCCTTGCTAAGAAACTAAGTAAAAATTATAGTTATTGAGTTGATTAAAAAAATTAAACTGAGTTTATACACAAATTAAAATCTTATGCTCCTCATTAACAAATTATGAACACTCTAAATTAAATGTTAACTTCCACTATTATTATATAATATTAATGCTTCATATATTGTGCTGTACATTAATATATTATTATTATTATTATTATTTACCAATTGTTCAAAATAAATTACTCTAAGTAGCATTAAAAAAAACCCTGGTTAGATTAAATTATGTTTTATAAAATTCCACTCAAATAATCTTGTACATTTATATTTCTATAGAAAGAATTATTTACTTTAAAAATGGAGAAAGGGAGAAAAAACCAAAAAATTAAATCATGTACAAAATGTCATACATTTCTTAGCACCGTTATATTTTCTAAAACCCACATATTATAATTATATTTAAATAAAGTATGTAGAAGGAATTAAAAAAATAAAATGCAATAACATGAAACATATTTAAATGAGTACTTTAATACCTTAATGAAGTACAAAAAATACTTCTACACAACTTCAACTATTTCTACTACACAACACTTAAGTAATGGGAATATTTTATGAACACAACCAGGTTATAAAAATATTTACTTCTTTTGTCATTTTACTTTAATGTAGCTATGGTTAAATATTTATTTATCTAGTATAATATTTCTGTCAATGCCAATTAAAACATTCAAGAGCTCAAATAATTTATATAATTTACATACATTTATTTAAAGTAAAATTTAACTAGTAACAATAAAATATAAAAAAAAAAATTGATCTGGCATGTAAAGAATGTATATTCTTTTATTTATTGATAAAAATTAATTCAATCAAGTATACTTTGTAAATAAGTTCTATAGAACTTCTGAAACCATTTTAAACATAAACATTTTATTAATTAATTAATAAACATTTTCTGTTATAAAAATGTCCATGTTTAGTACAATAATAATTTACATTTTAAAAATGAATAACAAATTGTTATAATTATATTATTGTAATTTATACTGCCTAGGTAATAGGTTTTAATATTAATAATTGCAAATTTTGCATTATCTAATTTTTAAATTAACAAATAAACCTACAAGGTTTTTATTAATAACTTACGTGTGTTATAGTATAGTATTTGACACTGTTTTACTACAAATTTGATTCGATTAAGTATCATTGTTTATCAGACAATAAATTAATTCATAGTTACAAAACTAAAAAATTTTAGAATCAATCAACATCATTTATAATATATGTGAATAGATTCATTGATGTTAATTATTAATTGTATAAAATTATACTAATATAAAAATAATACGAATAACAATTGATGTAATACCCATGAAATTATTAAAAAATGAAAATTAAAGGATCAATAACAGGAAAAGAAAAAGTTCAAATTGCAGTTAATTTGATTATATTACTATTATTACAAATTAACAAAATAAAAAATCTGTGGAGAGGAGACACATTGGTTCCCAACAAATGTGTCGTATACGAGTACCCATAACCTACTGCCGCACGCAACCAACTATAATGGCCGCGCCCGCCTTTTCGTCCTCATTTAACGAATTTTATCTAACTTCCAATATGTTGATAACATGTTATGTGTTTGGATTGTTTACATTATTAACAAAATCACGAAAAAAACATTGATGTTCATTTGATATCAAATAATTTATTAATTTTGACTATTTAAATAGTTATAATTAACTGATCGTTTTGTAGTTCGTTGTTCAGGTCGAAACTTAATATCTCAAGGTCACGGTTTTGGAAAAGCGTTGAAAATGGATTCTGATGTCGACTCTGAGCTAAAATCAGACTTTACGTCGTACCTGGAGCACATATCCCAAAAAAAAGTAAGTACATTTATTGTTAAGTTAATTCATTTTAAATTTCTGCGTTCTTTATAATGATTGTTGTTAAAAATTACAGAAATTTTTACGAAATACAACATTGAGCGAACACAGCTATTCATCAATTGAATATCAACAAGACACTTTGTGTTCTTCAATTAAAACGTTATTTATTCACAGATATGTCCAAAAGTAAGCTGAAATTTCATTGATCATCATCATATTATGATTTAATTTTATATTACATACTTTTAGTGATCAGAATACTGATGAAGTCGACATAGAAACTGTGGACAAAGATATAAAATTATTAACATACAGACCTGAAGTTGAAACTAAATCAATGGAATTATATAGAAATTGTAAAACACCTAGAGACCCAGAAACATGGGAAGATAATATTAACAAGTATGTTTGCAATTTTCATTTATTAATTGCTAAATAAACCTGTAACCATGATCTAAACCTGCTCAGTTTGTGCTATCCCCATTTGAATGTAGATTAAAATTTGATAAACTTCAATCATATTATGCAAGTAATGAAAATTATCTCATAAGACTAAATATATTTAGTATGTATATAATCTAAAAAATACTGCTATTAACTAGTTAATCAATAAAAGCAAAATAAATTAAAATAAAAAAAAAAAAAAAAACTAGTTAATGTCTATTATGGTCAATTAGCTAGCCTATAGTGCATTAACTATTATTTTTAATGTATATTTTGTGATTGGTGAAAGAGTACAACTAATATAATATCATAAATTTAATTATAATTATAGAGATTATGGGGGCTTTTGTATTTAAATTATTATGTTAGATTTATGTTACAATAGTTACATAAATATACATGAGTAAAATTCCTACTTATAGTAACAAACTATAGTTACAACTAGAAATAATACAATTAATAGTATTGACTTTCTTAATATTTCTTTGGATGCAATAAAAAAAAAATCGAACTGAAGTCAAGAATATTTTCTCAGGTGTGAGTTTGTATTATTTGCATAACTAATCATTAATAGCTGGATAATCTTAACCTCACAATCAGTTATTGCCTTACTTTCCCACAAAAACCTAACATTTAATATTTACAAAATATGCCTATATTTGTACAGATATTCATAATTTGTTACATATCTTTTCGATAATGTAGTCTTATAAGTTACAATATTGAATATAGTGATTTTAAACCCTACATAACAGTTTACGCTGGTCCACCATCAAATTTGAAGGAACAATTGCTCCAAAATAATTATACTTACCAAATGACCTAGTTGTCAAGGTGTATTAAAAAAGTGCCATTGGACATGACTAATTATTATTGATATTGATCAATTCCTCAATTGACAATAACATATTAATATGTGACTAATAATGTGAACAAAAATGTGTAAATATACTCATCCTGAATAAATTTAAACCATTTATTTATACATAACAAATTTTTAGATTTCAGTTTTTAATATTGATGATATTATATTTTAAGATTATATGATTGTTCTGGTGTTTGGGATTTTTATTTTTTTTTAAAAAAATTTCTATTCATCACTTGCATTTTTCATTTTATTAAATAATATAATCGTTAGTATTAATGTTATTATTATTTAAATTTAAAGTAGAATTTGAATTAAGTAAATGGTGTTCCAAAAAACCTGTACTCATATTACTCTATTACCCTAAACTATTATGACCACTGTATGTCAATGGCCATAATTTCCAAGGTTTAAATAAATTATTAGAAAAATTCAATATTCGTATTTTTTAACTTAATAATATAAAAAGATAAATTTAATATAAGTACTTTAAAGTGATTCTTTCTCATAGATTTTTAAATTTTTAGCTATAATACTGATAATTATTATTTCTTGCAGACTTCGATGGAATAAATTAGAACGGACTTTGTTTGAGAGAGCTATGTCTATATTATATGCAAATCGTTTGTCAAGATTAACATTTGAGGGTACTGTGCAAGAGGATGTTCAAAAAATAATTAGTACAGAAAAATCTGTGGCAGAAATGCATCATTTGTTAACTAACTATACTCATTGGGATATATCATTATCACAATGGTTACATGGACTTTTTATTTCACATTTACCAGATGACTATCTCGCACCATACATAGATATTTTAGAAGTAAAAAAGAAAAATTGCTCAATTATTTTGGGTTTTTTTTTTTATTGATTAATTATTTTTGTATGTAAAGAAATTGAAACCAATTGCTCCATCATTCATAAATGACATGATATCAGTCAATGGGCGTACTAAAGATGAAATAAAATGCAAATCAATCAATCTAGATGAACCTGTCGATCCATTTAATTATATGTTGATAACTTATCCACCTGTAAGCTTATAATATGCTAAACAGCAGTAATTTAAATTCTGTTAATTAAGAACATAATAATAATTTGAAATAATTGATTTGTTTAGCTTAAATTACCCAAAAATCCTGTTATAATATTAGTACCAGATTTTCCTGGATATTGTACACAACCAAACACAAGAACTCATGATTGGATGAATGCTTTATCATACTTAGCAGAGTTGGACGTTGCATTAGCAGCAAAAGGTAAAAAAAATATTTATTATACTTAAAAACTTAATATAAATAATTTAATTTTATACTCAGTGCTTTACTAATTTATTTTAGTACCTTGGGATTATGAAGAATATTCTCGAGAACAAGAATTAGATATAGCTACTAGTTTAGATGCTATGGTAGATGCTACACGAAGTAAAATTGTATCAGTACGAGCTGATGATCCAAGCAGACCTATTATTCTAGCTGGTATTGGTGTCAGTGCTGCAATTGCTTGTCAAGTACATATATTTACATTTCTTAAAATTCTTAATAAAATAACTGTACCTAAAGTATATTGTATACTTGTATATTTGATGATTTTGTATTTTTAATACTAACATCTATACTTATATTTTATATTAATTTTCAACTTGAAACAAAATTTTACAACATATATAATAATTTATTGTATAGGTAGCTGTTCTTGAAAAAGTTGATGGTTTAGTATGTATTGGCTTCATTGTAAATTCATCTGAAGTAAAAAGAGGTTATGAAGGTGATTGTATATTAGGCCTTGAATGTCCTACAGTTTTTGTAACTGGCCAATTAAGCATATTTTCACCGTATGTATATACTTAATTTTATCAAAAAAAAGAATATATATATTTTTAATTTCAAGTATTTAAATTAGAGTGTTAGATATGGAAGAATTAAGAGTAAAGCTGAAATGTAAAACCAATCATATACTTGTTGGTGGAGCAAATGATGAACTAGTGGTAAACCATTCTACTAAAATGAGAGAAGCAGTTACCCAAAAATTAGTTGACAGATGTGTTTTGGTAAGTGACTATAATTTTATTAAAATTAAATGTAAAATTAAATTTTATTCTTTCTATTAACAGGAAGAAATTGGGAATTTTTTAAAAGAAATGTTGGAACCCTCACCAAAAATTACTCGAAAACCTGATTTTGAAAATACTGATTTTAAAAAACCAGTGTTTGCCAAAAAGAAACCATTTAGTAAGATATTAAATTTATTTATTATTTAATTTATTTTTTGTTTATTAAATTATTTAAAATAAACTTTTGGTGAATATATCTATATAACAGGGGTGGCCAAAAGGTTAATCGCGATCGACTGGTCGATGGTGACATGAGTTCAAGTCGATCGGGACTTCCTTTCAAGTTTTTTCGAATTCTCTCAGAAAAGAGTTAAAATATTTATTTATTTTCTGTAAGTTTTATATCTTTGTTCAACACACAAATAAAAAAATAAAAATAATAAAAATTATATATGGTAATAATATATAGTATTATATAACTATGAAAAACGATTATATACATTGAAATTGAATAGCTATGTAGGTATATTTTACATATTCTAATGCATATTCCGTAATAAATAATAGCATTTATCGCTTTGAATAAATTGATAAAATATTTATTAAAATACATATTTTGTAAAATTATAAAAATAAAGTAATTATTACTCATTGATATTTTAAACCGAATAAATAAAGGAAGTGTAACATGCATGTATATAAAATAAATTTTTGTTAGTTAAAACCGTTTATTTATTTATTTTTTTTTTTTTTGGTCGATCGTAACAACCAAGAAAAACTCAAAAGTTGATCATAAGTCTTTAAAGTTTGGCCACCCCTGCTATATAATATATATTTATCATTAATATAGGTATAATAAACAAATCATGTACAGTATGATCATGATAAGTAGAAACATTCAATAAATATGTGCAGACTTCATTTATTTAAATTTTGCTCTTTTGGCTAACTAATAAACATTTTACACATTTTCAAATAATTTAACTATTTTTGTGGCTGTTAATTTTTCGCATGCGCACAGTTACTTTTATTTTTAATTTTTTTAATATCATATCCTATTTTTGATCACAAATTATTTTATTTTTGTATTTTTTAATTAATTTTAGGGTTTAAATTTCTTTTCTAAGTTAAAAAATGATAGAGTTATAGCAGTTTGATTTTATGTTATTTGTGTGGGTAGTACGATAAGCATGCTTTTTAGTTTTTTTTTACATTTTTGAACTACTCCATATGAAATGTTTATTTCTCTACTAGCATGACAAATAGAAGTCCTAGGGTTTTCTCTAACGTTTGCTAGTATTTGCACCTCAATATCTTCTCCAAATAGTATTTCTTCATCTTGGTTGTTGGTTAATAACTTATTTAAAAAAAGAACCTGTGTCTCTTAAATATTTTTTCTTTTTACAAAAAAAACTATGTGATGGATGTGGCCTATCTGAATTTATAAATAAGAAAGAGCATTCATTTGATGAGAAATCAAGTAGAGAAAATTTAATTTATTGTTAAATTATAGATACTCAGCTAACGAAGAGGATAGGTTTCTTTGGCAAAAAGTGTATTTTTTTGGCATTTCCAGTATGTAAAAATATGTCAGCTTTTTTAAATTATTGTTCCTAATAACCAGGGCTGTGAATTTAATGCATTTGCATGTTTTTTTGCTACGTTGCATAATAAAACGGATTTGGTCAAAATTTCTTTTGACTTATTTATAGTTCAAATACCAAATCTTATTTTGCATATTTTTGTACATTTCATGGGTTAAGGCATATAAATTACATTTTTTGGTCAATCTGTTCTAAATTGACATTAAAATATTAAATGTATTTGTATAAACTATGACTTGTATAATTTCATGGAAATTATTCTATTTTTACTCGGGTATTTAATGTGTATTATTCCCTAATGTACTATTGAAGTTGAGTTTAAATTAATTTACCAATATCAACTCGTTCATAACGGAAGATAAAAATCATTAGACAATCATAAACATAAATATTATAAATACACATTTAGTTTGGTGTGATCCGTTATCCATCTAAAATTAATAAAAAATGTTAATGAAAAAATAAACACAAATGTTAAATTTTTATAGTTTTTATTGCATATGTGTATGCATATTTAATAGTTTTTAAAGTGCATTAAATTCATAACCTTGCTAATAACTAAGAAATAAGTATTAAATATCTGTTCAAAACTACAAAATATCAATTTTTATTTCTTATTGGTTACTGTCACTAATGGCACTTACTGCAGAATAATATCGACTGTAAAAAATTCCTTAATTTGATTTATAACTGGTACCTATGCTCGTATGATTTTATTTATACGCTATAATTATAATACAAATGCTAAAATAAGTTTAATAAAGATAAACATAATAGGTAAACAGGTATTTTATAGTAAACTAGTTATTTTATTTTTTATTATTACGTATTTATTATAATAATTAACTGTATATTTTATAATCTGTTATACTCAGGTAAATAACATAAAATTCATAGTAAACTAGTCATTTTATTTTTTATTATTACGTATTTATTATAATAATTAACTGTATATTTTATAATCTGTTATACTCAGGTAAATAACATAAAATTCATTAAAAAATACAAAAAAAAATTAAATAATTTGTGGTCAAAAATAGGTCATGCCATTTAAAAAAAAATTTACTGCGCACATACGCAAAATTAACTGTCACAAAAGTAATCTAATTATTTAAAAATTTAATAATAATGTTAAATTACCATAATTTAAAACCAAATTCTAATGTAATTAATAAATTTGATTTTTTTAATACGAAAATGCTTTTAATTTATTCATTGGCTAGAATTAGTTATAAATTATATACACTTAAAGGTGTAATGATTTTAAAAATATAAGCTTTAGATTTAACAAAATATAAGTCATTATACATTAGAACCTCGATTAACCATATCTCAATTATCAATGTTCACAATTAACTATACTCATTCTTCAAAAATTTGTAAGTAACAAAAGTAAAAGTATACTCACATTAGCAGTATATTGCACTTACATTAGTTGATATTAATTTAATATTATTTAATAAATATATCCAAAGTGTGAACTATATTAGAAATAGATTTATGGGACTATTTGATTTCCTCAAATTTCTATGAACAGGAAAATTTTAACTTCTTTCTACTTAAATAAAACAAAAAAAAACAAAGACTGATTCAGAGACTTCAAATGTCAAGCCCTAATAATTTTGAAGTATGACAATATGTACTTATGTACCATAGGTTAGATATAATGTAATAATTAGTTAAAAATTTAAATTATGATTTGTTAAATAAAAAGTCTCGATTAACCGTGATTTTCATTTATCCTTATGACTCTTCCCCATCATTAACTCTGGATAAACGAGATTCTACTGTATAGTAATAAAAATTTTATATTGTATCTATACATTTTATTGAAAAAATTACAAATGCATATAAAATTCTTATAAACTAATTTATTTTTAAAGACAAACTTTTAGCTCGCCTTAACAAAGGAAACCAAAAACTTACACCTGTCAATAACCAATCTCCAAAACGACAATTAACTAATCGTAAAACTATTAATATACCATGTACATCTCTGACATCAACAATAGCTGATTTAGCAAAAGATGAAGAGCTCATGCCTCCTCCTTCTAGTGCTCTTAACCAAGAATTTGTTATACAATGTGACAATTCAGACTCAATCATAAATAATTCTCGTAAGTATTTTAGAAGATATTATTGTCTATAAAAATATTGCTTTCATTACTTTCCATATTACAATATTATTGTACAAGTATTGTCACTAACTATTTTTGTGTTATTAAAATATTTTGAACATATAGAAAATATTGAAAATATGCAACTGAAGGATGATCTTTCTAATATTAATTTTTTATTTTATGTATATATAGAACTAGACAAAATGTCTATACCAAAATTAGGAGATCAAAAATTTTCAACTTTAGCAGAATTATTACAGGAACAAGACAACTATAAAATTAATGTTTCTCAAACAAGTATGTTATTGCATATTTTATTTTTCTTTCTCTACTATAGCCATAATTTTATCAGGTTCACCATTAATATTCTCTCAAGACTCAAAAAATATTATTATGTGCGATTCAAATTTAAATTCGCAACAAAATGAAACAACTGCTCCTGTCTTAGGAGAAATTACAGCTGATCAAATATTAGACATGCCAATAGTATTTGCTGATGAACCATCACAAGAAGAAGTAAAGCAAGTTGACGATGATAACAGTTCCTATTTTGTTTCGGCTTCAAACCAACAAAACATTGTTGTTAAAGAAGAACCTGTTGATGAAGATGATGTTTCAAGTCCTATGACTAGAACCACAATTCCTGAACGTCTGAAAATTAAACAGGTGTGTATGAATGTTTAAGAATGTCCTTTATATAAAGGTTATATAAAGAATAGCTTTAAGACTTAATAAGTAAACACTACATTTTTTTTTATTTTTCAATTGAATAGGTTGCGTATGATTCACCTTCTAAAGTCAAGCTTGTTGTTAATAAAGCACCAAAAAGTCTTGTACCTAGTGGTTACCAAACATTTTCCGTACCCAGTCAAAATACTGGAAATATTCAATTTGTCAGTAGATTATCCATGCCACCTAATAAAATGAGAAGGATTGAAGGAGGAATAAGTCAAAGGGTTACTCCAAAAACAGTCTCAATTCGCCAATTACAAGACAATAACTTCAAATTACTCAAAAGTTCACCTGGACAACAAATGCAGTTGAATAAAATTAAAACTATGGCAACCACTCAAAAATTTAAAAAAATTTTAGATCTATAAAATGTATAAATATACACAAACCCTCCACAGGTTGATGAAACAATTTTAATTAGTTAATAAAAAATGTATATATTATGTATAATTTATGTTTTATATTAATTATACATGAATTTATAATATTTATTTATATAATTGTATTAATCCATTTTGTTTTCTTTTTTGTTCTTTTTTGCTTGAAAGTCGCTGTAACATTTTTCAAGCATAATGGAGTCCTGTTTGTACGCTTTCCTAATCTGACCATTTGTACTTTTGTCCACACAAAAAAGGGTTTTCTTAATGATTTGATAACATGATTAATGCTTATTCTCCACCAACGGGTGGCCATTGAAGTCTTATCATATGCTTTGCTAAACCGTGGACACCATATTGTTTTACTTGTACATCGTTGTACAAACGTATGCGTAGGTACCAGAACATGCATTTGTTCAAATTTTAATTTCACTCTAAAAAATTTCATTTGATCAATTACTTTTTAATTAATTATATGTACATAACTAATTTTAATTTTATTTTTTACCTGGGTTCATCGCTATTAGCCAAAGACAATATAATTGGACTAGGAATTTTTGGTTTGCGCCCTTTAACTGGTTTACCAAACAATCCTCTTTGTTCAGCCATTCGTATTAAGTGATTTGCGTCGAAAGTCATTAATTCCTTGAATTGAAACAATGAAGCAATAATCAATACTCGTAGTAACATATTTGTAAAAAGATTCCAGACACAATACCACTCTTTTTACGGCAGCTAAGTAAAGGCTTCCAGTCACGTTATTCTTTTCCATGTTCTCAATCGTCTTATCGGGATATAATATCATAGTTTCAAATCGATCCTTGTCAGGAATCTTTGAAACACAATAATTATTATTCAGAAACACTCAAACACGTTATGTAAGTTCCTAATCGTATTTTGATCCAACACTAAAGTATATAACAAATTTTTAGACGTGAAAATTGTTATCAATTTTTATTCATCTGGCTCACATACAGGGTATACAGGGCCATCAGCCGGTTTTGATTAAAAATGGGCTGATTAGCATCAAAAAATAATTATATTTATTTAACATGTAAATTATCTATTTTTAACCTGTTGAATAAATAACCATACAACGATGGAACTGCATAAAGTTGAGAGCCGTGGCGGCGTGAACTTATTATTTCAATGATGCAATCGACAATTCTCAACACCTAATCTATTGGCACTTATTGATTATTGTGAATTTAGTTTATACTCAATCGATTACGTTAAAACAAGCTCCTAACTTCTACTCAACTACAAATGTCAACTTTCAACACCCACCTTTTTTTTCGTGACGCAGCTTGAGAGTTTAATGTTAATGTATGTATTAATAACACCAGAAAAGTATAGTTTAACGTTTACGATCGATTTGTCTTCTTATTCGGTCAATAGCTACTTGGTATGCGGTTTTTTATAAGAAGTTTTCTCACTTCTTAGAACATCTCTATTCTTTATTATAATGAATTCATGTTAAGTTTCATTAATTTAAAAGTTTACGTGTCTGTGTTATACAATAATTTAGTAATATTACAGATAAAATAAAACATATTTTTACAGTATAATTTTATGTTAGTGCGGTACCCTAAGTACCCAGGGGTGTATTGGTATGTATACACCGTATACCCGTTAGCAGATTTTCGATTTTTGGTGTATACCTAATATAAAATATTATTTTACGGGTAAACGTTTCTAAAATAACAATACAATTTAAAAATATAAAGCATTTAAAAAATAATTTAATAGTTCATTGGAAAATATTTTTATGAACTATGAAGTTTGAATGAAATATTTATCTGTTGAAGATAACAGTTAACGCTGTTTTTTAAGTTCAATTTAGAAAAAATAACATTTTGAATAATGAATGTTATTAAACATAATATGGAATATGAACATTCATCCCAATTTTCTTATTTTAAGTGCATACACCCATAAATATATTTACCAATATACCACTGTAAGTATCTAATATATTATGATGTACAGACCTCGACCGGTTGAAAAACAGTGGGTCGCCAGGGTGTCTCCACTGACGTGCTAAACTTATCATCGGCACTGATCGATGAATAATTTTCCATATTATGTTTCTCATATGCCCAGCCGTTCATTTCCTCAACCACTGCCTTGACCATGCCACCGTTCTCCAGTTCCAGCCGAGAATGCGTTTCGTACACTACGATTTGCACCTGCAGTCAGTGCCGTCGTTAGCGGGCAGACAACTTAGGCAATCGTCTAAAGCCTCACAATGAATTCGGGAGTTCACAATTTGTCAAGTTAAAATAGTTAGATATGTTTTAGTGTAAGGCAATTGTACTGATTTTGCCTAGGGTCTCGGAAAAGTTTGTAACGGCATTCTCTGGAGTGCACAAGATAATATACAATCAGTTTAATATATAAGTTACGACAAGTTATGTATTCTCAATGGTGGCTCTATACGAGTAGATGGATCACGTAGATCATAATGTATTATGATTTACCATAAAAAATGTTCCGATTTCACCCACCTAATGATTGAGCTAAAATATTTTTATTCTGAATCACATTTACATTATAAATATAGATAGGTATGTGTGTATAAGTCATAACTATTACTTTAGTCTCAAATTCAACGAAAATCGAGATTAGGTTATTTCTAAAAACTATCAACTTTTATCCAACTTACAGGGTCTGCTTGTTTACCAATGAATAAGATAAATGGCAAAAATTAAGTTCAGTGATTACAATTTATATAACGGTTATTATCTTTGATTATAAAGCCTATAAAATATAGGCCATAAAACAGTAAAAATGATCCCGTCAATAAGACGACAGTTAAGGAATATACATTTATTTTAATTGGCTATAATTTTTTTTTTTAGATTTATATAAATAACTCCATGCTAATTTCGGATGTTCAATTTTTATACATTACACAAGTTGAAATGTGTTACTTTAAATAAAAATTGTGTTGGTCACTTTGATGTGTATCGACAAAACGTTTCAGATATGCCCATCATTTCACCAAATAACAGATATAATAATTCACAAGTTTGTGTTTGTTGGGTTAATCGCATCAAAGATTGTAAATAACGTTCAATATTTACAAATACTACTAAGAGAAAACAATAATTGAGAAATGCATAAAAAACATATCAAGAAAATCATATTAATATTAATCATAAAAACCTTCTTTTTTTTTTTGGTTAATCGATATCATTTGATAGCTTTTCATTTTTTTTTTATTTTGTTTATTAATAAATTGTAATAATATAAATGTTCGCAAAATACCCAAGGAGATTATATCATGAGTTATATAATAGATATTATAATATGGATGTACAAGTCAAAATTACACCTGTAGAATTATCAAAAATGCTCTGCGCTCTAAAAAAAATGTACTAAGCCACGTAAGATGTTGCATGGAATTGAACACACCTGAGGTTTAGACATAGCCATCCTAAGAGTATCTCTTTGGTCCAACATGCAAGGTATATTTGATGATTCCTCTGTGTAATCCAACGATGCTACAGCCCTGAGTAACGTCAAGTCCCCACCTTTCGAGCACACCAGCTGTACGGGATCCGTGACCTGTATTAACACCACAACTACTATACATATTACAATAATACAAAATGGACGTGTTGATGAATTTAAATTATCGTATAAATTCGATATTCCAAATAAAACTAATGCAAACATCGAATATGTATAACTGAATAAGTGCATGCTCACGAAAGAAACAAAAAGTTCTCAGTATAATAATAAATGTTGATCTTACCCCAGTATTGGTGTTGGGTGGTGTAGCCAGTATAGATACGATGTCAAGTGATATCTGATTGTTGGAGCTTAATTGGAGAAAATCGTCGGCGATTAATTTGCAGTTCTGTACGCCCAAATTCACGAAATAGTTGTAATAATCGCTTTTTCTTTGTTACAATTGAAACAAAATCATTGTTAACATTCCGATTTGATATAAGATGGTATGAACGTTTTTGTATTTTTAATAGCTCCCTAATATTGTATTTACATTGCATAAACGGGATCGATAAAAATATTTAACATTGAAACATTAAACAACCCAATTTTAGGTAAATTATATTTGATTTATAAATACGTAACACTTCTAACTTGATAAAAATGAAAGTATCATTTATTGGTAAGAGAGTTTTCAATTTTACAATAACACAAACAAAAATATACTTATACCTATCTGCAGCCCCATAAACGATAAGAGATTGCTTTCGTTTGAACAACAGAGACGACAAATAAGCCACAGCGGTTTGTATCGTGAAATGTGTCTGTGCCACGTTACCGCATAGCTTGTTGGCACTCATAGTCCGATCCAACATCGCTGGACCCAAACAATACCTCCGTTCCTATAATAAATTATTTCTAATGCAGGTCATCGATAAAAACCCTTTCACTTTTGCGAGGTCTAAAGTTCTTAAAAGTCAATATAATTAAAGAGATAATAGTACAATACATAACGATCAATTATTTAAATAACGTAGATTATTATCAATATGATATATACACAAGACTGTAGACATAGGGGTGTAGGGGGTTTAAACCCCCTCTTTTTTACTTTAGTCACGTTAAAACTATCATCGGATTTGTTGTATTATCGTGCTGTGCTGTCGTTTAAACTATTTACTAATGACTGAACACGGTAATTTTATTTTAGTGTTCTGTCATCATTTAGATATGTCACGTGTTTGATTAATCGTGGACTGTTGTACATACTCTCAAATAGAACCTATAGTTCTTACATACCTACCACCATATTCTATGAAATACATTAAAAATCTGTAAAATTAAAAAAATCGAATACTTCATGTTAAAAAAATCTGTAAATTAAATATATCTTAAATTTTATGTTTAAAAAATTTGCTAAAAATTTTATTTTGCATATTTTCCAATTTTTAATGCTATTTATATCCGCTTATATTAATATTTTTATATGCATATTTAAGCGCTAAAAATTAGTTTTTTTAATGCTATAACTTCCGAGCCATGGTGATGACAATTCGTAATACCGAACCGTTCCGAAAACGATTGAACTTGATAATTTATTAATTCTTTATGGTCTATTGTTCTTTCGACGTTTTCGTGGAATATTTTTATTTGAATACGATCTTAAATCCCTTTGTCTACAAATGTATACCTTTGGAAAGGTATTTAAAATAAATCGTGTTTTTTCAAAAATGTAATATTTCTATTTTTTCTTCTACTGTCAAACTTTTAGAGGCTTATCAACTCCCATAATTACAATTGTTAGCTGTGAACGATCTTTTCAACATTAAAAAGAATAAAAACATATTTGTAAAATGCCACTTGTAAAAGTAGACTTAATGGTTTTGGTAATGATGAATATAAACAGTGATATAATGTTACACTCAGTTGATATATTAAATAAATTAGCGACCAAAAAAAAAAAAAAATGGTTAATGTAATACGTGAAGCAATTAAGTAATTAAAATATTTTTTGACTTTTTAAATGATAAAAATAAAGTAAAACAAAATTACAAATATGTTTATAAGTACCTGTTATATAAATCTAAGTCCTAACCTTCCACTCTCCATTGAAAATCCTACGCTACTGTATATAAAAATGTATATAATGTATATTATACATAGTGTAAATATGTAGCATGTAAATTAAATAATTAGCTTTACATTATCTAAAAAAGTGTGTTGGGAGGTTACAGACTGAGGTCGCTTCGGTTAGACATCTTCTACTGCCAAAAAAATCATTGATACAAATTTATCGTTAACTAATTAAGTCATTAATATATCATCGTGAAGTATAGTCGTATTCACTTTGAGAAAGAACAGAGACATCAGAAACCCATTGGAAGTACAAAATACATTTGTCATGTGTGCATTATTGTGCATAATATTATAAATAACATCCGTATTTTACGTATTGTTCATTTTGACGATATGGATGGTATACTTTTATTCGCACGCGAATATGTCTCCAAAGTCTGTTTCCCTCTCCGAAACAAAATAGGTTGCCGTTATTATTGGCTATTTTACATCATACATAAACCATTTCGTATATTCGTACACGGACCGTCGGTCGTGAAATGCATGACTATTCATTAGTTGATATTAATTGTTATGCTTTTACATACACGTTACTCATGGAGTAAAAATGGTTAGATACTATTTTATAAATTCTGAAAGCAATAACAATCAATTGGACATTTCATTACCGTAATAATGTGGCTATAACAATAATCTCGAACACCAGAATTTAATTGAATATTTACTACATAGTCAATTGTCCACGTTTATAAAATATTATTCTAAATTCATGTTAATTTTCGTTAAATTCGTTCGTTCATTTTTATTTCCTGTATAAAAAATGGTGGACAAAGGAGTTTTGAGACAATTGACGGCCGTAATAGCAGGTAAGGATACTCACAACATCTTATCGATTTGTAATTAATTGAAATAGCAATAATAATGGTTGGATAAAACTAATTTGATTAGAGCCGGTCTACTATATCACAGTTTGATTACAGCAAAAATAAATTAGATATTATGTATACCTAATTTAATCTCACTTTGTTAAAATATAAAATTAATAAGTCAAATTATAAATCAAATTTTGATTCAAACAATAATTTATAGATAAATATAGAATGAATAATATAATTTTCGATCAAAATGTATAACCATTACCAATTATAAATATTAAATAATATTTTGCTAAATAAAATTACAACAAGACTAGCTTGAATACAAATGTATAATTTTAATTACTCATAAAAATACACTGTAAAATTATTTACATTTAAAAGTGAAAGAATTTTAGAATTTACATTTAAATTTATTTTTAAATTATCTGTAGAATTTACTACTGAATTATATCTTTGGTTACGAATAATAGTTCACAGATAACTAGACATTTAATTTTGTAACTAATCATTGCTTTGTGAATTATGATAGTATATAAATAACTCTTACAAAGAAATTAATAAATTATAAACTTATGAAAATTAATAAATGGTTAATACTCATAAACCATTAAACCATAAACAAATAAACATATTTTTAATATAAGTAAATAAATAAATAAATAAATAAATAAATAAAAGAATATCCAGGAATATAATAATAATATTATTACCTACGTATTTGTAATTTTATACGTATAAAATAAAAAATAAAAGACAACTCACCAGATAATATTATTCACTACTGTAATATAAAATTATTAAAATAGTATATTTAACAAGTTCAATAAAATTTTAAACAATAATACTAACAATGTAAAAAATGTTAAAAGCTTTTATAACTAATAATAATTTAATCAAACATAAATAATAAAACTAAAAAATTCACAAAAATGCCTCCTTTTTTTAAATTATGCCGTGTTAAAAATTTAAATGTAATTGTAATAAATTTTTAATAGGCAAGACAAATAGAAATTTTAAAATAATATATGAAGTACATGCTTCTAAAATAAAATTAAAAAAGTCTGTTCCTAGATCAAATTTTACTAACCATGTTTTAGAAAATAAACATCAATGATGTCAATAGACTTAAAACTATTAAATACCAAAAAATAACATTTACATTAATTCATTTTTAAAAGAATTACACATACACAATAAAATAAAGAAAAATAATTTTTATAATATTTTAAATGTACCAACCTATTTTAAAAATAATATTTTGTATCAACACATTTTAGACTATAATAAATAATAATAATCAAATTACTTATAATTCTTAATATATCATTGTCTACTAAAAATTAATTCTAAATAATCTCTCATGTTAAAATAATCGTTTTTTCTCAATATGTTCCTTCTTTTATTTTTTCATATTCAGGCGCGATTTTATTAACTTTGTATAAATATAACGATACATTTTTAATTTAAAACCGGTCAAATTTAATAATACTCTATGTTAAGCTTTTATTTACTTATTAATATATTTTTACATATAAACTATTTTTAATTTAATTATACATAAAATGTGCTACGTTTGCTTAAAATAAATTTTGCATCTACATATAGTGCTTAATATCGTAAAAAATATTTAGTTTAGGTTTATTGTGGATACTTATAGAAACTACAGAATAATAACTTGAATTTTTTCATCAACATGGTAAATTATGATGTCATTAATTTTTTATTCAACGGGCGAAACCAGTTTATACTATTAAAAACAACCTTTTCCTTTTTCCGTTCCCCGTCTATTTAAAAAGCATAAAGTAATTTTACTTATTTATAAAAAAATTAATTTACCCTTTTTGCCCACGTCAAACATAATTTTGTAAAGAATTTATTAAAAAATATATTTTTAAATATTATATTATTTGAATCTAGTTAAATAGCACCATTAAGAAGCCAATGGCCTCAACAAATTACTTACAAAGTTATAAATGTGTTATAAGTTTTTATAAGTTATAATACATTTATACAAAAAATATTGTATAAAAATTAGTCAAAAAAGGAAGAATTCGGTTTTGGCAAAATAATAATAAAATTACATTGATTAACTTAAATTGTATTTAAACACGTACTTTAAATTATTTTACTTCTGAGTATAAAAACTAAATTCTCGTAATAAACTCAAAGTACCTAATAATACATTTATTAAACGAATCATCATAAATAATAATTTAAATTCAGAATTACCAAAAATGTTGATAGTAAGAAAAGTTAGAAAAGGATAAACTTTTTCGGACAGCATTTTGCACCTAATCAGGCAATCCTGTGATAAAGCTTTGGTTAAATATTTTAAATAATTATACTAATTGCGTTACTACTCCATCTAAATAAGATAATGATATGCTCCTATTAAACAAAAAAATAATAATAATTATGAAAATACCATATAATATTATCCTATTAAATTTCTAAAATCAAACATTTATAAGAAAGTTATTTCTATAAGGTACGAATAATATAGTTTTTTAATTACCTATTTAGATTTCCAATTGCTGAAAGTAAAAAAATAATTTTTCAATATCACAACAATATAATGAATTAATTGAATTATTTTAACTTAATAATACATAATAATATATTATAATATGAAGTAAAATAGAAAAAAATTAAGTTAACCAGTCATAAATCACTTTAAAGACTGTTTTTGAATAACAAGTTTAACGTTTAAAAACGAGTTTCAAATGGGGTGTCAGTGGGTGTCAGTGAGTCACTATGAATATATAAAATAAAATAAATTAAACTAAAGAAAAAAATAACTATCTTGGTAATTGTCGAAGAGGATTCCATAAAAATACATGAAACCACTGTGATGATGAACCATAATAATATTGATAACAACATAAACGGTTTAAATATTTGACATGAACGTAACACAATGTAATAATATGGTGTGAACAGGATCGATGTCCATAATGAACGTGGGCATCATACTGGGCTGGACGTCACCGATCATGGAAGAACTGCTGGGACCGAACAGCCCGATCCCGATGACGGTGGAAGAAAGCTCGTGGATCGCGTCCGTATACAACTGGGGACTGATCTTGGGGTCGATCCCGTGCGGCATGATAGCCGACCGATGGGGTCGGAGGCCGGTGCTGCTGGCGATCGGGCCGGTGGCGTTGACCGCTTGGATGGCGCTCATTTTCGTCGACACGTTTCGGGGGCTGATCGTGGTGCGACTGATGCAGGGACTGCTGGCCGGCGGCGCGTACACGGTGGTGCCGTTGTACGTGGGCGAGATCGCGGGCCCGAAGATCCGCGGGGCGCTGGGCACCACGTTCCAGATCATGATGTACGTAGGCATACTGTTCGTGTACGTGGCCGGCATGTACCTGGACTACGGGCAGCTAACGTACGCAGCGATGACGGGCCCGGTGCTGTTCTGCGCATTCTCCCCCTTCATACCGGAGTCGCCGCATTTCTACGTGATGAAGAACAGGCTGCTCGAGGCCAAGCGCACGATGCTCTGGCTGCGCGGCGACGACTCGTCCAGCGGCCACGTGGTGACTGACGACGAGATGAACGCCGTGGTCGAATGCATCTGCGAAGAGATGCGTGACGCGTCGTTCACCGACCTGTTCACCGACCGGGTGAGCGTCAAGTCACTGATCGTGGTGCAAGGCCTGTCCGTGTTCCGGGTGATGGCCGGCGTGCCCGTGCTCATCACGTACGCGTCCATCACGTTCGCGGAGGTGCACGTGGACGAGACAGCCAACCGGTTGTCACTGGTGTTCGCGTGTTGGTTGCTGTTCTCGTCGCTGCCGGCCGCCGCGCTGTCCGACCGGGCGGGCCGCCGGCCGCTAATGATCGCGTCCAGCGCGTCGTGCTTCGCGTTGAACGCGGTCATATGCGCGTACTTCTACGCGGACCGGCACACCGGGTACGACGTCTCCGCGTACGGGTGGCTGTGCGTGACGGCCACGAGCGGGCTGTGCGTCGCGTTCAACCTGGGCTTCGGCACGCTCTACTCGACTATCAACTGCGAGCTGTTCCCGTCCAACACCAGGTCGCTGGCAAACGCGCTCAACACCATCACGCTCACGCTCACGTCGTTCGTGGCCCTCAAGATCTACCCTGTGATCGCCATGGACGGCGGCATGTACCGCAACTACCTGATATCTTCGTTGTTCTGCCTGTCCTCGACAGTTTTCTGTTGGCTGTTGTTGCCCGAGACCAAAGGCAAAACGTTCGCCGCCATACAGCAGCAACTCAGGGGGAGTAACATCGCGACGTGAACGAAAGGGGGATCGTCGTTCGTGTCGAGTGTACCTATACGTAATTTATTATAGACCTATACAGATGTTCGACAAGATCAGTTGGTTTTATCTCTTACGTATTGTAAAGTCATTGTCATATCTACTCTATTATTATCCGATGGAAGGGATGAATAATTATTTTTCTACGTAAAAGTTAACTATTTATTGCTTATTATTTATTGTTCATTCGGATCATAAAATACACTGTACTATTGAGTTAACCATAATTAGCGATACAATCAAAATTATAATTAATTTTGTTTATTATAATATGCACAATGAATAACCTAATATTGTTGAAATTTAATGTATAAAGATATTTTAACATAACTTGATGAGTTAATAATTGTTTTTGTATTAGTGATTTTTTAATTTTTATTGTAAATTAAACAAAATCATACGAAGTATTTGACGAGTATATTAAATATTATAAAAGCATACTTGTAGACGAATTGATTTAAAATATCATCGCATTAGAAATTAGAAATAATCACCAAGCGATCAAACCTTGTGATTTTTACTATTAATTCACATAATTTTCTAATTACAACCAACATAATCAGTTGAATTCTAAAAAAACGGAAATGTCTCACTAGAAAATTGCATATTATGCAAGACTTTTAATTAAATTTATATTTTTATTGTACACCATGTACAGTTACAATAGCTACACGCGATTAAAAATTTTTCTCACAAAAATGACCGGTTATTTGATTTTATTGCAATCTACAATTTACAAATATTGTGTACTTTTAATTTATATATTGCCTACCACTGACTAAACATATGCAATGAATGATCCAAAGACAACAGCGGTATTAAAACTGATTAGAGATTAGTTATCCCTACTCCGTATCAAATTTAGTAATATTTAAAATGATCCAAAAATTAATATAAATCATAATACACATAAAATAGCTTGTCTTAAATGTCTATCGGTATTATAAGTTATTATTTTTAATTATAATTGTCCACATGATACGTATGCAGTAAAAAATAAATGAAGATAACCCTATAACTATACCAAAAGTCTATGGTAAATAACCAATTTGTCAGCTGTTTAATACAACAGTAGTAAAACGGCTTCGAATAAAAGAACCAACTTAAAACAACACGTTATGTAAATATAGTTTTTGCAAATAAATGTGTTCACGTAAAAGTTAATTTTAATTAGACAATTAATTTGATTTTTGGTTCCTTTAAGCAAGAAAAATGATAAGCAAAGGTGTATTAAGACAATTTTCAGCCGTTTTAGCTGGTAAGGAAATATAATATACAATATGTAATCAATTAATATTTAAAAAAATAATAACTATGGTGAAATTAATATACTTGAACTAAATCAATCAAGAATAAATGTTATGATGACAAGATTCATTTTTCTGATCTGAGGAAAATAATATTTTTATGAAGCATTATTGCTTTGTGTTAACCAAATATATTTTATATATAAAATATTAATCTTGAAGTTATGGCTATATACGTAAAATCCAAAAATTTAAATATTTTGTTATGTTATTATTACGAGTAAATTTTAAGAAAATTGTAGTACATCGTATACAACATTAAAATTAGTTATCAGTATTAGAATTAAGTAGTAAAAATACGGCTGAGGACAAATCAATAAGTCCTTGGAATTCAAATAATATTTATGAGGAATAACGAAAAGAGCCATATACATTTTTATCAAATATAGTATATAAAACGTAGATTTGAATAATCTATAAGAACAAAAAAACACTAAAAATTGCACAAATGACCTATAAAACAAAAAATGCACATTTAAATTTATAAAAATACCAGCTCATAAAGTTTCATTTATTGCATATAAGAAAAACTATAACATGAATAAAAGTAAAATAGTAGTAGTAGATTTAATAATAACATGCTTCGCTTTTTGGATCAAATTAATCAAACTATGTAGTATTTCATTTTTTTTATGTTAATAAACATTTGGTTTAAAAAATAAAAAAATAAATAATAATAATAATAATAAATTTATTACTTCATTTATTAACTAAGACTGTATTGTTATCATAAAGGAAATAAATAATAACAATTTATACCTACATACAATATATTGTATAAAATTTTTTTTAAGCTATTGCATAGCTTTTATCGCAGGCCTGGTGTAGTGACTGAAAAAAAAATTTTCGTAATGAAAAAGCGTGACCACTACCTGTGGAATCCCGTAATAAATAGAATATCGTAGTTGCTATGATAAAAATTCCTGAATAACTAGAATAATAAAAAAATTTAAAATTATATCAACTTCTTATTTATTTAATATGCAATAGCTTTATCGCGACAGTCCCCGAATGCCATTAACCGTTATTTTTTTTATGAGGACATTTACTATAAACTGTGGTTTACACAGATCCATCTATCAGTGTCCAGGATTCAGGTATCATTTGGGTTCAGTCTCCATACAAAGAATCTAACACCGCGGCGTTAAGTCTAAGAACCATGATGACCAAGGAACAATGTCACAAGTACCAATCTGGCGGTTTGAAAACATATTGTCTAATAACAACAATTATTGCACTATGGGCTGGTGTGCTATTTTTTTGAAAGAACATATGCTATCGCGTGTCTAATGAAACATCATTTAAAAGTATTGATAGTTCATTAGTTAGAAAAATTGAATATTGTCTACCATTAAGCGTTCCATCATAAAAATTATAGTACTATAAACTTGCCACCGATCAGTCCACACCATACATTTATTTTCCAAACTGAAAATTAGTTTTACGTGACCAAACTGAGTTTGTTACATCTCAGTTTTGATGATTTTGTTTGTTCACTATGGCATTATTAGTAAATATATATATTGATTCAACAATCCAAATAATATAATTAACAATTAAAGGGTCATTTTTATGAAATTTAACGCTATGAAATTTAACGAATAGAATCTCCTGTAGGTACGTTAATGTTGTACAAAATTCGTTTTATATGAGTGCATCTTGTGTTTTATTTGAGAATTTTTTAGATAGAACCATGTGAAACCCTAAAATAGAGAGCAATATGCATTATTAATTCGTTATAAATAATTAGTTAGTTTCTATTTTAATTACAAAAATTTCACGTAATAAAATTTAAGTTCAATTATTTGGCACTATTTTCAATAGTATAGTGTTTTTGGTGAAAATTTTTTTAAAAACAAATTATGCATTAAATTACATTTTGACTTACTCCCATTAAGGCAATTTCGAAAACAAAATAAAAATCTAAATACAAAGTGATTGAAGAAAAAAATCAATCCGAAAATATAGAAAAAAAATTGGGTCACCATTGTAAAAAAATAAGTTGTATTGCGCATCGTGTATCGTAAGGAACAAAAAATTCGAAAATTATAAAAGAATATTTCAGTACTAGGTTACTTAAATATTTAGTGATACCTGAAATCCTGATCAAACTGTGAATAAAACAAACGATAATTATAAAAAGTCATTGAGTTATATACACTTCGATATGGAAATGACTGTCACTAACTACGCATTTCATATGATTGAAAAAATTATCAAGTAAAATGATAAAATAACTATACTTAACTAAACAATTTAACATATATTAAATATTAAAGGCATTACTCGTTAATACTGAATATTTTATAGCTATTATTTAGACATAATTAGAATAATGAGCCATAAATGAATAAACAAAACAAAGTTAACTTTTAAGAGTAATTGCGAATCGAAATATTTGATATTAAATATACGTATAATAATCTAGATCTCTTATTCTCTTTATATCCATTACTGTATCTAGATATCTGTAAGAGTATCACCGTCAAAAATCATATGATTGCTTACCTACTTTAGTTATCTATATGTTTTCTAAGAAATTATGTGTTCATACCAACAATGAATGGACATCCCCCATATCTTAAACGATTTAAGTATACCCATTGATAATTGTCCACGTAAAATAGATTAGTATATATTTTTAAAAAAAAATCGTACAATTAAAATTTTTTATCGTACATTTATGCTGTATGAATGTTAACCTTAATAATTCCTATTGGTGTCTCCACAATTGATTACGAAAAAAAAAAACAAGTACCGTAATCTATACATTCTGTCTTATGTACAGGTTCAATGTCCATTATGAACGTGGGTATCATAGTAGGTTGGACGTCACCGGTCATGGAAGAATTGCTGGGACCAAACAGCCCGATCCCGATGACCGTGGAGGAAAGTTCGTGGTATGCGTCGTTGCACAACTGGGGGTTGATCCTGGGATCGGTACCGTCTGGTATATTGGCCGACCGATGGGGTCGAAGGCCTGTGCTATTGTTCGTCGGGCCAATCGCATTAGCCACGTGCGTGGCACTATTGTTTATCGACACGTTTGAAGGGCTGTTAGCGGCGTGGTTAGTATTGGGCCTGGTCTCTGGCAGTGCATACACGGTGGTGCCGTTGTACGTTGGAGAGATCGCGGGGCCCGAAATTCGAGGGTCACTGGGCGCCATGTTCCAGATAATGTTGAACGTAGGCATACTGTTCGTGTACGTGGCCGGCATGTACTTGGACTACGGGCACTTGACGTACGCGGTGATGACGGGCCCGATACTGCTGTGCGCGTTCTCTGTCTTAATAACGGAGTCGCCGCACTACTACGTGATGAAGAACAGGCTGCCCGAGGCGAAACGGACGTTGGTCTGGTTGCGCGGCGACGACGATGGCGGCAAAAAGGTGGACGACGAGATGGACGCCGTGGCCGAGTGCATATCCAAAGAGATGCACGACGCTTCGTTCACCGATCTGTTCACGGACCGGACGAACCTCAGGTCGCTGATCATCTTGCAGGTGCTGTCCGTGTTCCGGGTCATGGCCGGCATTCTGGTGATCCAGTCTTACGCGTCGATCACGTTCGCCGAGATGCACATAGACGTGCCTGCCAATAAACTGTCGCTGGTGTTCGCGTGCTCGTTACTGTTCTCGTCCCTGCCCACTTTCTTGCTGTGCGACCGTGTGGGCCGCCGGCCGCTGATGATCGCGTCGAGCGCGTTGTGCTTCGTGTCGAACGCGATCTCATGCGCGTACTTCTACGCGGATCGGCACACCGAGTACGATGTCAGCGCGTTCGGATGGCTGTGCGTGGCCACGGTAGGCATGCAGTGTTTCGGGTTCAACCTCGGCTTCGGCGCGCTTTACTCGACCATCAACTGCGAGCTGTTCCCGTCCAACACCAGGTCGCTGGCCAACGCGCTCAACGCCATCACGCTCACGTTCACGTCGTTCTCGGCTCTCAAGCTGTACCCCGTGATCGCCATGGACGGCGGCATGTACCATAACTTTTTCATGTTTTCGGTGTTCAGCCTGTGCTCGACAGTGTTCTGTTGGCTGTGGCTGCCCGAGACTAAAGGCAAAACTTTCGCCGCCATACAGCAGCAGCTAAAGGAAACCACCAGTGCGATGTGAATGAAACCCAACGCTTTCAGCGTCATCGTTCGTTTCGAGTGTACTTATTTTTTATACTATCTATTGATCTAAAGACACGTTCAACAACATCGATCGGGTTTGCCATTAATCAAGTATGGTAACACGAATTCGAGTATAAGTTTTTGTAGAGAGTCAACTGTTATGGTTATATTGTTGTTGTTAAAAAAAAAAATGTAGGAATATTTTTTTAATAATGCTTTTTGTTAAGTCTTGTTTAAACTGTCTTCAAACCATAACAGGATTCGAACCGCGGCTGGTGACGTTCATTTTGTCATATAACGTAGTTATTTCAAAACTATTTGTTTTTGATCAACGGGTCAATTTTTTCTATTGTAAAAATCACTTTTTTCTTGAATATTATTAGTGGTTACATAATTTAAATCATACAATATTTTTTCTACTAAATTATCATTTGTAGTACGAAAATAAAAATTTCAAGTATTTAATAATTTGAAATACTGGGAACCATCAAAAATAAAATACATATTTTATACCTCGTTAGGCAAAGTCGGAAAATGTTGAGTTTGAATGAAAAAAAATATTTTTATTTTGTAAACTATGTATGGTTGATACTTATACATGAAAATTAATTGCTTGATTACTATTTTTTCTTTAACATAATAAATTACTTTTTAATAATATATATATATATAAATAAAATTAAAATCCACAAATAAATTTATTCACAACTATTTTAGTTAAACGTGATACACATTATAAATATTCATAAATGTTGTATTTAAACGTTATATAGGTTATAAAATAATAATAAATATTGAAATTAAGATCTATTATTTATAGTCAATATTAACGTACCTCATATAGTAAATATAGTAAATATAAACATTTTTAAGAAAATCCACGTAAACATCTTACAATGATGAATGTTAAGTGGCTACAAAATATAATAAAATCTCAAATAGTAATGGGGATTTATATAAAAAAACAAATGTTTTTATTGTTATTGGGTATTATTTAAAAAATGTCTGTATAATGATACATAGAAGAAAAACGTAGGTAGGTACGTAAACGCGAAATTAAGTATCAGTTATATTTTTACTATTTATTTTAATTTCTATTATGAATATAATAAGGTATTGTTACTTACAATATAAACATATAAACACTTGACATGTTACCTAAAAATAATTTTTTCCTATCTTCAGACTTATAATTATATTTAATATATATTTTTATGAATTCTATAGTAAAATTATTTTTACTACTGGTTAAAAAAAAATGTGTATATATATATATACATATAAAACATTTAAAAAATTATCATACGTTTATTAATTGTGTATATTGCCTTCAACTGAATTAAGTTTAAATGGAAAATATAAAGATTTTAACATGATTTGAAAAGCTAAATCAATTTTTAATATAAAACCGTTGACAGGAAAGTTGCACGAAATAATGAACAAATATATAAGAAATAAAAGCATTTATTATATTATTATATCCATTTGTTTGATGCAAATTTAAATTTATAATCATTGTAGATAATCGCAAATATATTATTTACCAAAGGTTATAACCAGTGGCATCGATCTCTACACCCAAGTAAGGCGACTGTCATAGTGAATTATGGTGGGTAGGTACTGGGTAGTGGGTAGTTAATACATACCTTGATACCTATAGCCCATGTGTAAGTATAATGAAAATACAAAACTATTCATGAAAGAAACAATATAATATGATCGAAACTTAAAACTCTTTAATATAATTATACAAAAATATATAATTTGTGATACCCCATATACAAGTCATTATTCGTGATAGCGATGCAGATTACAACTACGATAGTGTGATGCAATGTAAAATCCTAAATATATTTATTTTTACTCCGTGTTACAGATATTGAAGTAATATCCACTGATTGTGATATGGTCAACGCGATTAACATGTACCTATCAATAGTACACGAAATTATATCCATGGACTTTTATTAAGAGAGGGTTGATACTAAGTGGTAGGAAGGTACTAATACAACTTAATATTCACTGTAATAATTTTTATTACTATTAGGTCTCAAAATATTTTTAAAACGGTTAAATGATCGTTTAACATCAACCGAAGTAATTGGAGCATATTTGAAGCGCATAATATCAGAAGGCGATAATTCCAAATGTTTAGAAGGGTGTCTGCCACTCATTATGTCATTGATTGTTTTATTATCAATATAGTCAGGATTTTTTTCTGTAATAGTATCAATTTTCTTTTACAACATCTCCTATGCAGCGTACCGGGAGTAAGTACATAAATGCCATTTAGATAACGTATAATACTTGGTGATCGATAAGATAATGTTTGGTCGTCGAAAATCAAAATCAAAACATATTAAAATACGTACAAAATATGTAAGTACTTATTTTCCAAATATGTAAAAATATGTAATTATACCAAAATATGTAAAAGTTTGTAATATAAAAGTAGCATAATTTTAATAGGAATGATTTAAATCATGAACATTTCTTATTGAATCTTAAATATCTTGTTTTAATAAAAATATGCATTTACATATAAATCAGTTCCATAATGATGAGTTATTAATCATTATTTTTTATAATTACCAGTTTTAATATGATATATGTGCGGAGAGTAGATGAATAATACTTTATAACTAAATCAAATTAAAACTTTTCGTTTTTCAGTTGTTGCTCTAATAAGTAAAAATGATAAATAAAAATGTCCCTAAACAATTATTGGCCATTATAATAGGTAATAAAATAATGAATAACATATTTTAAAATTCAAAACAATGTTTTTGAGTTTAGATTCGATCAAGATTAAATCATACGAGTAATAATGTAGATTACAATTTTGAACTGATAATAACTTATTTTTGAAAAACATCATTAGTTTTCTTTAACAGGGATGAAAATTAATTTTTTAACTCAATATCAATCCTCAAATTTTGAATGTAGAATTTAGGTATAACAGTACAATATATTATATTATAATAAATAATGGTTTGATCACTTTCATAGTTTAATATAATTGAAAATTATTACATTATTCAAAATTGTATAATAAATATTATTAGCATAATACTTAATAATATTAAAATAAAATACAAGTTAAAGATATATAATTGAGTAAAAGTTTAAAAACGTGAACGCTATCGTTAATTGGTAAGCCCTCTGAATTTATTTAAAAAAATATTTAAAATTTTCGTTTTTTATAATACGAAAAACATGGATATATAGAATAAAATTAAAAATTAAAAAAGTATATAATTTAAAAAATATATAATATTAAGACAAATAATAATATATTATTGATACATTATCATCAATTGGAGTTTGACATATATTATATTTATTAATTCAATTTTGTAACTTTTCCCGTTTTTATTTATTTTTTTTATTTTAGAATTTTAGTATTTAAAGGGTTCATGTATAATATTTAGTTTAATTTGTATTTATATTTGAATTTCTTTTAATTTTTCTATAAACATGGAAAACTTTAGATGAGTTTTATCATAGCTAGAATTAAAATATAGATCACTTCATAATTCATGGTTATGGTTTAAATTATGTTTATTAATTTTGTCATCATCACCTACCGTTTTTAAAAATGCTATGCAAGTTTTGACTGTACATCGCCATTAAACGTCACCCAAACTTAGAGGCCGATTAATGTGCTATTAAGCACTTTTTGCGTTATGATACAAATTGTTCGTCCATCTTGACATCACTGATTAAATTAAATATTAATGGTACTAGCAACCTATGCAGGATGTACTGATAACCCAAAGTAGTCGTATATTATAATAATTATTCGATAACGAATTTTTTCAAATACTACGGTTTTGGACAAAAATAATATTTTTGAAATATAATTGAAAAAATACACTACCATAGTGACTTTAACTTAAAGTTAAAAGTGTTGTATATTTTATATACAATTCAACAATGGGACACAACTTAAGTTATACCTTTTTAACATGAATAAAAATTTGGGCAGAGTTTACAAAAAAAAGTAATTTAGGCGTGGTTTACACATGTAGACTGTATACATATAATAGTAAAATAATGTGATTTTGAATCACATCTTTAAAAATGAAAATTTAATATCAAGCATTCAATATTATATAAAATACTTTTAAAAAACTATTAAGGTACAATTTTTTGCACAAAGATGCATAAAAAATACCTTGCAAATAAAAGATAAAAAAAATTGTTTATGAACACTTTCTTAACTCTCTTAGTAGTTCTGGGTTAATGAGGAGGTGATGTGGGGAAATTGCCTCTTTTGGCAATTTTTTAAGGATGGCAATTTTTAAACAGCGAAAATGAAGTTTTGAAGATTTCTAATGTATTATAAGTTTTAGGAAGGTTAGGAAGAGAGTAATGGCGT
Source organism: Sipha maydis (assembly GCA_034509805.1). Classification (NCBI taxonomy): domain Eukaryota; kingdom Metazoa; phylum Arthropoda; class Insecta; order Hemiptera; family Aphididae; genus Sipha; species Sipha maydis. Next base: position 36,002 of record JASXSY010001576.1, read on the forward strand.
CGCCATAGTTTTGCCATCTAAAATATATTTTGTGTTTGATGGATGATTTTATGTCACCCGTCGGTAGATCAGAAACTGTTGGATGGGGAATAATTCTGGTTGAAAGATCAGCTGCCTTATCAGCCATTTCGTTGCCGGTTATACTCATGTGAGATAGTATATAAGTATAAGTAACATAAGTTCGATATTTTTTGTGGTTGATTTTAATATTTTTTGAATTTTTTGGATAATTTAATTTGAAGGTAGAGGATTTCGAAGAGCTAGTAGTACATTGAGTGAGTTACTTGGTATTAGAATGTGGTTTGAGGTGATTGCTTCATGAATGGCTTGGGTTTAAACTGAGAATATACAAGTTTCAGGCGGGACCGTATGAAGAAGTATTGTTTTGAAAGATTGCAAAGCCAACACCTTAGGTGGATGTAGATTCATTAGTATATATTTTGATAAAGTGTGAATATTTGTCTAAGATAATTTCATAGAAAATTGAGGTGATAATATTAGGATTTGTATCGTGTTTCCTATATTGTAAAAACTCAGTAAAGACTTTGATTTGCCAAAGCCAAGTAAGATGGTTTGGGTATGTGATTTTGTTTTTAACAGATATGTGTATATTAAATATATTAATCAATTGGAAGAAGATATCTTGTATGGATGATATGGGATTTTTTTTTGAGATTGTTCTGGTTGAGGTTTTGTTTTTGAATAAGTTATTGAATCCTATGTGGTTTGAAGTACTTTTTTTTTATTCCATAATTTAAGATATCTTTTTCTTTAAGTAAATTGAGGGGAAGTTCTCCAGCATAGCATAGAACGCTGACAGTGGTGCTAGTTCTGAAAGCTTCGGTTATAAGCGAATCCATTATTGATTATAACTAGGGCCCGGATTTAAATGCATTTAAAACTATACAAATATGCTCTAAAAAATAGCCAAAAATGCTCTTAAAAAATGCATTTTACCACAAAAATGAACTTAAAAATGCCATATATATTTTTTTTTTACACGATTTGTAAATTTTAATATGATGTAATTTTTATTTATTATTTTATTAAAAAAACTGAAAATTTGAAAAATTTACTTGATACTGTCAAGCAAATTTTATGACCGCGATGTAATACGAACAGACTTATTTGAACGTGATTTTTGACCGAATACGGGTAACACTTCACAGTCAATAATGAATTAATCAATATTAATTTTAATAATAAAACTGAATCGAAAAATAAAGATTGACAATTAATATGGAAAACCCGTTAAAGCTACTTAAATATCAAGAAAATAATTTATCTTTAGACAATATTTTTGAATAGGGTAAATTTGTATAGTTTATTAAACAAATATGCATTAAAAACGAAAAAATGACCGATAAATGCTAAAATATGTTCTAAAATGAAAAATATTGAAATATGCAAAAAAAAGCAAAAAAATGCAAAATAAAAATGTCACCTTTGAAGTCTCTGTTATATGAATCAAATTATAAACTTGGAAAGCATTATCTAAGATTAACAAAAAAGATGCATTTTGCATTGAAATCGCGGCCCTAATTATAACCATCAGATTATTAAATTTGATATTAAAATGTTATATTAAATATTTTGTTAATTTTTTAATGATTTATTTTTATATTACCAATCAATTTTTTTCTTAACTCTGTAATTTTTTAACTCAATGTCCAATTGTCTTTAAAACCTGCCGTACCAAAAGCCGACTTAGAGGGCTTAATGGCTTCAGATATCAAAACCTTCCTATGTATAAAGTATTTGTTGCAATCAAATGTCAATTATTATTATTAATATTTACTATATTAATGTGAGAACGGAATCTTTGTCACGCATGCTTTCTAAAATACTTTATCCACTTATCTCGATTTTTTTTTCTTAAAGAAAGTGTTACATCGCGGAGCAGATTTTAAGTTTGATTTAAAGTCTGAAAGTTAATTGAGTAATTATTTTTCAATACTCCACGGCGCAGCGCGGCAAGAAAAACACATATGTGTGCTCTCCTCACATTCAGGCATCACCACTACCATCAGCCTACATGGTCGTCGACGTCGCCATATCGATAAACGTACGGCTATTGGTAATGTTCTCTTCGTTAGGCATAAATGTAGTCCGATAAAATAATTTGATAAGAACTTGTCTTTATATGTGTATGTTATTATAAGAAATATGAATTCAAAATGTAAGACCTGTCATACGTTAAAATGGTTAAAAGAACTTCAGCTCTTTGCTGTTTAGGTGGGAAATTTTTTTCAGAAAACATTAAAGGTTTAATCCACTTGACCATTAAAAAGTTTTTTAAATTGTTCTCATCAAGGTCGATACATTTTTTTGAAATTTATTCATGTGTATAATTCGGCTTTTCAAATGACACTAAGAAAAACACAAACATGCAATTATTTTTTATAAAATATTTATTAATATGTGTGCAAAATTATATTACATTTTTAATTACATTTTTTTTCTGTATTTTGCCTTTTATAGATATCAAAGCAGTTCCCAGAGTTTTAAATTTTAAAAATGTAGAAGTTGTCAAATACAGTGTTGTTAAATCGTTTAATTATATTTATTTAAATTACACTGATATAATATTTATAAAATAATATTTTCGAGTGTTTTACATCTGTTGTGATTCAGAAGCTTTTGTAAACAAAGAATTATTTTCTATATCTACCTACATAATGGTACGTAATTGTAAAAAATAAAGTCATTTATTGTCAGATCTTTGGGAAAGACTATCTATAGTGGAGATAAATTCACTGAGTATGGAAAAAAATGTATTTAAATGTTTTTAAATCAATATTTTTTGATACAATATTTTGTAAACTTTTTCCCTGGTTCACTTTGAACAAATTTTAATCATGTTTGGATATTCTCCACAATACACAGAGATTCGAATAAAGACATGTCTTTAGTCTACGATTTTAAAATTTGAAATAATACATACTAAATTTTTTTGTTCTTTTACCGATTTTATTTTTAAAAAAAACATTAATACTTTAAGTAACATTGTAGTCCAACATATTTATAATATCAATTTATAATTGAAATTAGTTTATAGTTTTTACAATATAAAAATACGGAATCAATTCAGGTACCTCAGCTGGTTATAATTGTTTTTGGAGGTAAAAGGATGTGTGGTATGTAAATTTCTATTACACTGGATCTTCTTTCTAAATCGATTTTCGTTTCTCGCTTGCAAAATAAATTTTAGTACCTTAAAATGAATACTGAAGATATTTCTACCAAGTGTATTTAAACAACTAGGTAGTAAAAAAACCTTTTTTCTTTAGACAAAAAAAAAAATACAAACATATTAATTTAAAGTAACGAACTTCCAAATTTTTTGTTTACGACACATATATGCAGCAGTACAAGTTGCATCTCAGTACAACACAAGAATGCGAAAACTAGTATTTCAAGGGGTGCCTACAATAATACTGGGCTATATTTTAACAAAACGCTCAAGTCTATTTAATTAATTATAATGTATACATTTTTTTTGAATTTATAAATTTATTTATTCAATTTGTAAACATTTATTTTCACAAAAAGTATAAATGATATGAAAATAGAGGTCGAATTGTAGTCTTGATTAAAAAATCTATCTAGTGATAGAATTTCATGACAGAGAACAATTTTTAATCATTTAAAAGATTTTGGCATCATTTGCGTTTTAAATGCCTTCTGGAATCACTTGGGTAAAGTTAAATTAGAGAATGTATAAGTTTGAAACAAGAGGATTGCAGTTGTTGGACAGGTTTGAGTGGAAGCGATTAAAAAAAATTCTTGCTATCTCTTTTATTGTTGAAATGGAAAGATCATTTAGAAGTGTGTCATTTAATATAAAAAAAAGAGCTTTTATAACTTGACAAAAGTGTTTAAATTGGAACTTTTGGATTTTTTTTATATTTGAAAGCTTGATGAACCCTAGATTTGAATATCATATGACCATATGGGTTTTAATATGAATTAATAAAGAAGAATTTTATTGTTATTAATATATAAAAAATTAAAAAAAAAACACAACTTTAATTTATTGTTTTTTTATAATGTGGTATATTAATTTAAATTAATATGTTTTCCTAGAATCTCGCATATTTTTTCAGATAGTTTCAATTATTTATGATTTTAATTTTTATAGTCAATTATAGCTGTTAAGTTATCATAGTAAGTTTTTGCACGAAATTTCGGACATTTTTTTATTTTTTCTATAACGTAACATCATTTATTTTTTACCAAATATTTAAGATTAATTTGAGCAACATCACTTGAAATATGAACCCGTTACTTTTAACTTAAATTGTAGGGCCCCACTTACAACATTTTGGGAGTTCCTGAGCACAACCCCCATGTGTACGCCTATAATACAACACAATACAATATCATTAATACAAGGGTATTTTGTCTAATTTAATTAAACGAACGACTGCGATTACGAGTTTAAATTTGTTCTTATTTCTTAGTAAAAACGATTACGATCGTATGTGCCAGTTTTTGGTAAATATAAATATTTTAATCTTGAAAACAATTTAAGGCCGGTTCAATCATAACAAACTAACAATTAACAATATAATTAAAAAAAATTCAAAATATAGACTAGTTTACGGTATGCATCAAATCTTTATTTTTAAATATATTTAATTTAAAATTTTCAATCATCACAAATTTATTTGTTATTATTTATAATAAATGATATAACATAATATGCATTAATACCCTTAAAATCTTTAAATATATAAAATCGTTTAAATTTAAAAATATGAAACATAAAGTTCTGTATTTTATTTTTTTAAATCATGAAACGAATATTTATCGTATCAGATTTTGAAATAGCAGCTTTCTAAAGAATATGCAAATGCGTGAAGTTCTGACTCCTGATGATTATCCATAGTATTATAAATAGTATTTTTTTGTCACCTTACAGAATCAGTAAAGAGTAATCGGCTTTGATATTCTGTGCTCTTCAATGAAATGAACTAGTTCACGTTAAAATATTCCAAATTTATTTATCAGCTCAATAGGAAAGAGAAACCCAATATAATATAAACAATTTTTTTTTTTCATAAGATAGTACTTCTTAATCGTAGTTTCGTAATTTTTTAAAATCACATATTTAATAAGTATGTGTTATTTCATAAATATTATTTATAGTTATCACTTGCATTATATCAAAAATATAATAAGTACTGATTTTCAGTATTAATTATTTCCTGAGAAATTATATTTTCTATGTGTTTCTTTCAGTACTTCCATTTTCAAAATAAATATACACAAAATTATTTTTACTCGAAAGTACCCACTTCAATACTTTTATAAAAAAGAGAAACTGTTTAAAATCGTTAATAAAAAATGTGTACATGGCTGTAAAACAACCAAAAGTAAATAATTAACAATTCAATCAGTTTCTTTATTGAAAACGTTTTATTTTCATTATTATACATATATATTTAATAGTAATAAAGCGTTGGGTTAAATAATATATTAATATTTTAGAGATTCATAATTAATTGAAAACATTTTAGCTTTTTAGTACAATGTTCTAATATAGTGATCATTTTTACGTTGTTAAAATAAATATGCTATAATTTGTTTAATTTTTCTAAAGTAAATACATACTTTGTACTGTTAATATACTACAGAACTGATTTAATACTTCTTAAACCAATAATAATTCTCTCAAAAAGTCGACTTGAATAAAAAAAAATTGATTTATGAATTACAATGATATATAAAAAGTGAAAGTAAAACATTTTGTCATTACTTATTATAACATTATTTTAGTATTACAATATATAAATGATGCAATCAATGTACAATTTTAAATGTAATACTGCATATTTTAATACTTTAAACAACCGTAAGTAATAAACATATATTGAACTAAAAAGAGTATTATTTGTATATTCTAAGTAATATGTATCGTTTTATGATCATACAAATAAAATGTTTTCCTAGAAAACACTCCAAAGCTTCTGTAAAATTTCTTAGAATTCTACTATGAAAAAACCATAGTATTTCAGACAACCGTTCCACACTTAGCATAGTGTTAGCTCATATTATACATTCGATATTTTATACACTTGAAAAATAACTAAATGTGATTCAATATTAAGTAAAAGTTCAAATAAATCTACTTCATAAAATTATAAAAATTTAAAGCAAATTTTTGAAGATCTTACACTAGTAGCAAAATAAAAAAAATCGTAAGTCGCACTAATATTATAACTTTGCTTTCCGTCGTGTGATGTTGGAATTATACAATCCAATAAATGAAAAACATGTAAAATTTAATAATTGTATGCTTAGAATTGTGAATTATTGTCTACCGACAAGTAATGCTGGCCCCTAGCGGTATCCGATACACAATATTCAATGACTTGAACTGTTTTAAATGTTTTGTTATCCCCTCTCTTGAAGCAAATTGGTTACGATCGTTTCTAACTATCATACATAAACAATTCAACATCTTATTTATGCTATCGATCAGTTATTCTCATTATTACTTATTAGTTATTAAATATTTTACTTGGACATACACACCGCACACGCGTCAAAAATGATAACGAAAAGTATAATTTCATAAAAACAACTAACTATAATATTCAATTGGACAACATGCTCACGAGACCAAGACCACCGCAATAATTTTGATCATACACTGAATTTAATAATGTACAATTAATAGTTTATGTAAATATATTTTTTCGAGTTAAAGTTAATATTTAATGATTTTTTTGATTTTTACTATAAAAACAAAAAGAAATGTTAAATAAAGGAATCTTGAGACAATTTTTGGCTGTATTAGCAGGTAAGGAAATTTAAAAAAAATGTTTGCTTTAAATTAAAATCGGGAAACACATTTAGTGGTCTAATACAATGGGAACTATTTAGTGTTAACGTGGGTTAATTTTCCAAAGATGATAAAACTATAATATTAGTGGCGCTCATCAGATTAAAAAAATTAAGTAAAAAATCACAGTCGGTTGAAAAACTAGGTATTAAACTATAACATAAATAACAAATACAAACTATAACTTTTAATTTAATGAAAACGATTTTCTATTTAAATTATTAAAATTATACTAGAAATATAAGATGACAGATAAACTTTTTTTCTAAAAAAGGTTTAATTTGTAATTTTTTGTATTGTAATTTGTAACAGTTATTTATATAATGAATAATTTTATTTTTATTTTTTAGTTATTAATTATTTATTTATTAATTACATATTTTCAATCTATTAAAAAATTTCTTAACTTTTTATACATTGTGACTACTCGTTTAAAATTTGAATACAGTACCTAAAAATATAATAATTAAGAATTATAATGTCTGTGTTTCCTTTAATATTTAAATTTTCTAGTACGCTATATAATTGTGTAACTTTTTAACTGTTTGTAATTTTTTAATAAATTAAAGATTAAATATAGATTAGGATAAGACTGGTAGTAATATCTTCTAGAGTTAACCTCACATGTTATCAATATAAACACATATGTTAGAGTTGAAGTATTAAATCAGTTAGTTTATGAAATATCTAGTTGATTTATGAAATAACTAAAATGTATGTTAAAATATAAACTTTATACTAGCATTAACCTTTACGTGTAGGTTATGTTTATAATTTATAATTTAATAAGTTATTTAATATGATTACATTCCCAGGGCTCACTTCGTAAATGTATCAAACTATACAATTTATGTATAATATTATTATTTTACTTGTTTCAAATAAAAATATTACATTAAGATTTACGGCATCTGCTTACTCAGGGAAAATTGGTAAAGGTTTTTTAAGTACGCTTGTACTAACATCGTGATACAAAGTGGTGCATTTTCAGAAAAAATGAGGTATTGTGCAACTTTAAATGTCACAATAGCCTTGAATGTATAAATAAACTATGTAATTTTTATCAATTCAATTTAAAATAAATAAAACATTATAATATATTTTAAATGTATATATGTTGTATAATTTAACAGAAATCAAACTAAAATATTTGTTGAATAACTAAATATTCTATGAAGTAACTAGTTAAAGTATATTTTCAAGTTTTATTTCATACTTTAACTAACATTCGCAGATCATTCATAAACCACATAGTTATTACATAAAATAACGGAATTAATCACTTTATCAGTAACATATACACTAAGTAGTAATGATCGTTAGAAAACAGTTTCACAGTTAAAGTCAAATTTGTAATTCAGAAACGGCTGATTTCACTATTATGTTATCTTAATAAGAGTTTATATAAATCATCGGAAATCGATATAGTCAATAAGTAAATTATTTAAATCATACTTATAACAACTTGTAATTTGTATAAAGAAATATATTTAGCAGCAGCCATGTAAATGAAATGTAAATAAAAAAATGGTAAACATGGTAGATCTAGGATGCTATTTTTTTGTGTGGATAAAAATCACTTTTAATTCGTTAAATTCGCTTATTGGTTCGTTATATATATAATTATTAAAAAACCTATTTTCTAAATTACCTGGTATATTGTTAATATTATAACATTATGAGTTATAATGTGCAGTATTTATACATAAAACACTATAGTAGTACATTAGTGATCTAGGAATAGAAACATTTATAGTTAATAATTATTTTTATGGCTATAAATTTTGTTTATTTAAAAAAAGTTGTTAAACTTAAGATAATACAATATACAATATTATGTTCATTATTTAAACTCGGTTAACTATGTTATTTATTTGACTGATGTTAAGTTATCGTTAATTCATTTTAGAAATTGCAGTTCTAACTTTGATTTAATTTTGTAAATTTTTAATTAGTTAATATTTACATATCAAAATAAGTGAACATAAATGTCTTAATTAATTTGTATAACTGTTTCACAATCAAAATTAAAGTAAATTAGTTTAATCTGGAGTTCCCAAATCGTACCACAGAAATGTCCTACAGGTATATTAAAATCTATTTACTATAACTGAGAGTCGTGATATCATTAATATTTTTTCTTGAAAACATTATTTGATATTTAAATTAAATAATAAGCTTCAGCGTGATGCAATAAATTGCGTAAGTTCAATGATTTATTTTAGCGAACCGATTTTAAAATGAAGTTATAAAACGACTTTCTGACAAACTAGTTGTCATAGGACATGGGTCAACCAATATTATTATTTAATATTTTTAATAACACGGACAATAGAGTGCAAACAAATAATTCGTAAGTCAGTATACATTTTGACAACAAGTCGACCTTCAACCACGTATTATAAATGACCAGAAATAGCGATCAGAGTATTATCACGGAGATCTACATGTCTACTGACAGTAGAAACGATCACAAAACTGGTCATGTTCGTATATAATCAAACCCTTTATAACAGTATATGCTGAGACTTAGGCTCTGTTCACACGGGGATACTCAAAAAGAACTGCAATCGTCTAAATACCAGGAGACTGGGCAACTGTGCACGTGTGTTTCAATGGAATCGTTTGAAATCGCCGTGAAAGTTAACCTAACGCGACTAGTCGATTCGTAACTAATCATGTCAGTCTCCTTGCTACTCTGATTGATTGAGTTGCTTCAATGTTACCTGAAATTGATCGTTGTATTTTGTACTAAATTTGTATTGTATATTATTAGTAATATACAATTCGTGCACGAAATTGAAAATCATTCCGAGCTATACAATAACACTACTCCAAAAAAAAAATATGACGGGAAAAACTTGAAGTGAAGTAGCCACTGAAACTTTATAACGTAGTGAAGACACATTACCATAGGCGTGCGTAATATTGAAAATTAGATCTACAATTTAAGCCTAAAATTAATTAATTAATTAATTATTTATACATTATAGTTTATTAAATATACCTGCATGTTTTGTTAAGATAGGACCCAAAAGTATAGTTGGCATCCGCTGAAATACAGGTCTGCGCTCACCTATACACATTACGAAATACTAACAATACAAATATTAATTAGTATGAATAATAAATATTAATATAGCAGTATTGAAAATTGAAAAATTCTATGTTTATTTAATTGTGTTTTCGAAATCATGAGGCGTCACTTATTTGGAATACTATGTGTAGCTATAACTATCAACATAAGTTGCCTAGCCCAGTCTCCTAGTATCTAAGCGATTTCGGTTTCTTTCGAGTATCCCCGTGTGAGGAGTGCGGTGTCGGCTCAAGGATTTGCGGGGCCTGGTTCATAATTATTTTTTTTTTTTTTTATATGAAAGAAGAATTTTTCCTAGATATTTATAAAAAATACATAAATTGTAATATAGTAAGGTAAAGTGCGAGGCATTTAAAAGAGCGGGGCTTGGTGCCCTGGCACACCTCGCCTCTCCCCTTCGCATCAACCCTGGAGGAGTGCCTCTAATAAAATTAGAAATAACAAAATTAAGTGTGTTATAAATGAAATTTAAACAATTATAACAATCAGTAGCAATTTCCAACATTAGTTATTATTAATAACTTGGTCGAACTCGTTGAATGTCATTGACCGTTATATGTTAGTTAATAGATATCGAATATATAAATATAATTATTCTTAAGTACCTAATTACTTCTCACAAACAATTATATGATTTCAATATAACTTTTTTAAGCCGAAGATTATCATTCCAATAAATACTAAAAATAGAAAATTATGTATGTAAAATCATAATAATGAGAGCATATAGCATATTAGTAACGAGTGAATACGAGTATTCCGGCATTCGGGGTCGAAAAACTGGGCCTAGACTTACAAAAGGTAAATCCGTTAAAGTGGAAGACGTTATTTAAACTTTTTTTTTAACGTAACTGATTTTTTAAAAAGTTCAGAACAAACGGACAGGCGGGTGCATCTCTGAATCTAAAAACACAGCTTATGTGTGTTAAATACCTGGAATGCAATATTTTAAGTTCCCACGAAATTACTCAAACTCCACAATTATTCTTGATCAGACTTAGTGATTGTAGATTGATATGGTGCTTTACGTTTTGTCACGCAGGATCGATGTCCATGATGAACGCCGGAATCACGGGGGGTTGGCCGTCGCCGATCATGCAGGAGATGTTGGGACCGAACAGTCCGATCCCGATGACGGTGGAACAGAGCTCGTGGTTCGCTTCGATCGTCAGCTTGGCGCTGATCCTGGGACCGATACCGTGCGGCATAATGGCTGACCGGTGGGGCCGTAGGCCCGTTCTACAGATTGTCGGGCCGTTGTCGTTGGCCACGTGGACGGCGGTGCTGTTCGTGACCACGTTCCCGGAGCTGATCATGGTACGGTTAGCGCAGGGCCTGCTGGCGGCCATCGCGTACACGGTGTTGCCGGTATACGCGAGCGAGATCGCCGGGCCGAAGATCCGTGGCGCGCTGGGAACCATGTACCAGATCATGATGAACGCGGGCATACTGTACGTGTTCGCGGCCGGCTTGTACCTGGACTACGCGCGGCTGACGTACGCGACGATGGCGGGCCCGTTGCTGTCGTGCGTGCTGATGGCCACCTTACCGGAGTCGCCGCACTTCTACGTGATGACGAACAGGCTGCCACAGGCCAAGCGCACGATGGTTTGGCTGCGCGGCGACGACACCGACTGTTCGCTGGACGACGACATGAACGCCGTGGTCGAGTGCATTTCCAAAGAGATGCGCAACGCGTCGTACTCCGATCTGTTTACCGACTGGGTGGCCGTCAAGTCGCTGATCGTCGGGCTGTGCCTGTCCGTGTTCCGGGTCGCGGCCGGCGTGCCCGCGATCTGCACGTACGCGTCCATCACGTTCGCCGAGACGCACGTGGACGTGCCCGCCAATCAGCTGTCGCTGGTGTTCGCGTGCTCGCTGTTGCTGTCCACGCTGCCGAGCACGGTGCTGTCGGACCGGGTGGGCCGCCGGCCGCTGATGATCACGTCGAGCGCGTCGTGCTTCGCGTTGAACGCGTTCATATGCTTGTACTTCTACGCGGACCGGCACACCGGGTACGACGTCACCGCGTACGGGTGGCTGTGCGTCGCCGCCATGGGCGTGCTGTGCTTCACGTTCAACCTGGGCTTCGGCACGCTCTACTCGACCATCATCTGCGAGCTGTTCCCGGCCAACACCCGGTCCTCGTCCAACGCCATCAACACAATCGCGCTCACCACCTCGTGTTTCCTGTCCGTCAAGATGTTCCCCATCATCGCCGAGGACGGCGGCATGTACCGTAACTTTTTCATATTCGCCGCGTTCAGCCTGTCCTCGACAGCGTTCTGTTGGCTGTGGCTGCCCGAGACCAAGGGCAAGACGCTCGCCGCCATACAGCGGCAACTCAGGAAAACCGACCGCGTCTGAACCGAACGTCTGCCCTTTTCTTCGGCGCCACGGCCGTCAAGCATCTGGACTCGATCGGGAACAACGCCGAGCGTAACCGAACGTCGCGACCGAATGGGTGCGCGACTGCTACTACTGTCGGGCCGAATATCGACTTTCGGACGAATGACGTGATCCGAATCAAAGTTCAAAAATATTTTGTTTCGAGACTAATTATTAATTTCCACCACCAACCACAAAACTTTGTTCACCCATATGCATAAAACTGAAAAATTCGTGTACGCGGTTATTCACCGGAACGAAAACACTTACATTCAAACTCTGAAGTTTCAAATATGTGTTTAAGACGCGTGTTCATGTTTCTATTGCGCCAGCGTAAGACATTTAAAACGTATTTTTTACTCTTTGCTCCGTTATAATAAAAAAGTTAAATGTTGGTATACATAAGTTATGTCATCTATATGTTTTTTTAATCGTACAAAAATATGTTACGGTTTTCTTATGAATAATTTTTAAAGCTTGACCACCAATGAAAATGATTTAATATATATATTCTATCCTTTTGTTATTCAAGCAATTATGTAAATATGTCATAATAATTAATATATATTTCATACATATATTTATTCGTGTTTAACCTTCATCGATCGATTTTGAACAATTAAAATTTTATATATATATATATATATATATATATATATATACATATACGTTATCAAATTCCACGTCGTATCAAAGTCAAATCGTACTCACTTGGGGGGGGGGGGGTGATTTTAAACTAGAATATTAATTTCATACTGAGCTAGAAAATTCAAAGAACACCTAAAATCATGGTAATAATTTCCTATTATTTTATTACCTTCCCTGAGAGCATGGAAATTCTAGGTTTTTATATCGGATGTAATTAATTCCTAGAAATAAATAATCTCATGATAATTGTATCCAGGAACATTATAACTCGCTCAGTAAGAGTCAAGATTTGACTGGGACATCAGCACACGTTAACGGATTGTGAGAAATTATCGATATGGAGTTCACGACATGTTTACTCTTCATGAGTCTTGACTAGTCTTACCGAGTAAAGCAATACAAAAAAATATACGTAATTAGTATACATTTTAATATACTTTGTTAAAAATAATATTTTGTAATAAATTAAAAGATTATCTATTATTTAATTTAATAATTTATTAATACAACATACAAATGTAGTATATGTGTGAAAACAAAATATATAGCAATGTTCTTAGGAATATATAACGCGGGGTTGACCTCATCCATTATGGACATGAGCCGTATTCCATACTTATTTTAATTTCCTTCTATTTTGTTGTTGTATTAACGTTTGGTTCATAAACATAGTGGTACACACAAGATGCTTTTTCGGAACGAGTAAGTTAAGCAATTAAAATAGTTTCCTAGTTTGGAGATTTTTGGTATAATTTTTGATGAATGAAGACATTTCAAGGAAGGGGTAGGTTGCAACCCGTTAACATTCTTCTTTGTCTGTATCCCTATATAATGTGAACTGTCTACAATTATTGCGGCGTTATTATTGACCAAAATTTAAACTGCATTAAAAATATGAAATCTTTTTAATATGATCACTTGCTTATATATTAGGTGTGTAAGTTATTTTTCGGATTTCTCTTTGGTTTCTCCGACACAATGAAGAAATTGAAAATAGTTATACAAATCAAATTATTTTTAAAACTTATAACAATTCATAATTCAAAAAAAATTAACTTTTAGTTTATTTATTTTTTTATTATTCTCGACATTCAGTTACACGTGTTATTAATTGTATTCGGTTACATTTTACTTCTGTTTTCCGATAGAACCAGTTTTTAATTAATTAACGGCCTTATTGCGAATAATTTCCATATTAATTAAAATAAATGCAAGTAACATAACTATTGAAATTTAATTATACGTGATTATATTATGTTTTATCCATATTGGCTATTAGTGCGAAATTTAAAGATACCGTGTACATTTTGCATAAGTTATCCAACGTGAGCATCAGTATTCACTATTTGGTCATCCCCACTCTGATATGAATCCGTTGCAGTTTGACGGTCGGTTTTAGTTATTCTACATAAAACATTTAGCATTTCGTCCAGACTGTCGATCGGTCGCGTTTATTATTATTTAATTGCTATTGATTATCATTATCATTTTATGTTTCGCAAAAAAAAAAAAATGGATGAATAAAAAGGTAAAAAAAATAAAAACCAAAAGCCATCAATTGGAAAACATTTCATTACCAAATGACTACGTCTGCCGCAACAACCTCAACCGTCGTAAAATAATTCATTTATAGTAACACCATACAATTTTCTATGTAAATATATAATCTTAAGTTAATTTTTTTAAAACGACAATTGTTTTGACTGTTTCTTTTCTAATAAACAATGATAAACAGAAGACTTTTAAGACCATGCATGGCCGTAGTAGCAGGTAAGAAGATTTAAAAAATACGTTAGATTTAAACTTAAAATGTCCGTAATGACTTGACGGTTACACTAAATATTTTGATTCATACTAATAATACGCATATTTATACAATAAATATATTTTTACATGAATTTATTTCAACAATATTATATTATTTGACTTGTGTAACGATTTGATTTCTTATGATTAATGAAAAATTAACATATAAATAAATTAGTTCCCGAATAGTGATACAGATGAATTAAATTAAATTATAAAATTAATTAAATTTTTCTTTAAACTATCTCATTTTTTTCTTTTAAATAATACATTATTTCCTCATTGATATTTAACTAATGAAATTCTAAAACTATGTATAATCTGTAGGTTATTATTTTTATATGTCAAAAATTTAGTTTTTTACTTCTACGTTTATAATTTAGGTATAATTGTAAAAACTAATAGCATTAATTTTTTATAATTCAATTTTAATCTTCACAAGAAGTTTTATAATAAAATAAAAATTTTTATTATTAATATTGTATTAATTAAAAATATAATTTCGTATTATGATATTCTTTTGAATTTTTAACGTCTATGCATACAGATATATTTAAAGTTCAAATATTGGGTGGTACATATTTGGGAAAGCATTAATTTATTATTGTAATCAAACATTTTATTTGCTTAAACAACTCTTATTTTACTTATTATTACTAAATGCTTGTAAAACCAAATATTATTTTCCAATTATATTCAAATATAATAATTTCTATGGACAAGGTACATTATATTATTAAGCCAGAATATTATTTGTACTTTAATGGTGATTTGATATTAACAATAATCATGTTGTCAAGCTTATAACATTCCTACGGAGCACCATTACGTGTTACCGTTAAAATATGAATTATTTCATAAGTACGAGTAAATTCAATTCATGGGTCATGGTTATATACTCATGAATATTTATGAATACATGATTATATTTATATAGTTATGTATTAAGGTTACATGGAAAAAAATTATTTATTAACTCTGGAAAATAATATGAACCAATTCATCTCGATGATTCCCGCAAATATTTTAAGATCTTGTTAATACATTTTAACTATTGTCCATTTTAAATATAATCATAAATAAAAAAACATACTCTGTTGCACAGTAAAATACAGCCGATGTTTATAAACCATGCCTTCTGTGAACTGCTATCACTAAAAAAACTAAGAACTAAATTAATTCTGATATCTGACTCTTTTTTATTCAATAAGCAATTATTTAAGATTCTAAGTAAGTATAGATAATTTCGGCAACAAGTCTTAATTTCACCCATTAAATTATGAATAATATAATATACGAACATGACCGCGTAAGGTGGCACTTATCATGAGTACTATCAAGGGCGCCAAACTATTTTTCCTTTTTATAATAAAGCAAGTAAAAAAAATAGTATCTATCTCTTTGTAAACGTATGTCTAAAAAGTGGGGGGTAATGTCCCCCACATAACCCTTAAAACTATAAATATATTTGGTAGAAAATAGGATTGCAAAATTAATATATTGTTAATAGAACTACTGTTGCTTAGCTCAACCTTGTATTTATTGTATTAATTTTAAACTATTTTCCATTTAAATTAAATTGATCAAATTTATATTAAATATTATAAAATATTTAATGTTAATATATATACATTTATAAATGTATCTTAATTTTTTATAAGCTCGATTACATATATTAAAAGTGATCAATGCTGATCTTAGGTGAGTTACTAAGTACAAATGCAATTTTGTTTCATATTACTAAAACAATGTTACTCTAATAAATTACATAATTGTGTTATATATATATATATATATTTTTTTTTTGTATGAAAAAGTAATTATGATTTTAAATATTATTGAAAATACAGAAAAAGTTGGAATTGCAATAAGAGGTTATGAAAAACATTATATATATATAACATTTGTATAAATCATTTGAAAGCATCTTGTAAAATGAGAATGGAACGACTCATAAATATTAGTAACACAATTTTAATTCACCATTACATTGGACTTGGAAAATAATATTTCTTTTAAGAAATAAACAACTAACCTACATAAATATATAAATATATATTATTATATATTATTAACATATTCTATATACTCGTATATTCTAGTCTAAAAAAATATTGGCAAAATCAATGAAGTTATGATAATATAAGTATAATGAGATTACTTGTAATCGGTGGAATTTGTGATGAAGTTTACTTTTAAAATAGTATTAATATTTTGAAATAAATGAATATATTTTTGATGTAAGTATTTTGTATACATTAATACATTTAAATAATGTATAGTTAAAATATTATAGATTATAAATAAATACCAGTATAAATTATTGGCACTTATTATTGAACATTGGTAGATTCTAAATAACTTGATACAGCTAAGATGCGTTTAGAATTGGTCTGTTCAATTATTGAAAGTTAAATCAATTGTTTTAAATAAATTATTATTTAAATTTTATTAATTTTTGTATGTTATATTATATTAAATACTAAAAGTCATTTTATTGTGTTTTTTAGTTTTTTAATACTAATAAATATATTGAAATATTTTTTAGAAGTAACAATTCATAACATTCTAAAATCTTTATTCATATTATATATTATTATTAAAATACATGTTGATTACATATGAATAAAGGAAATCAAGATCTCGATATTTAATAAAAATTAAACTTCTTATTTTACTATTCCTCGAATAAATTATTAAAATATTGTTTGACAAATTTAAAAATTAAGTATCGTAAAGCAACTAACCCAATATAGTTTTCTCATAATTTTAAAGAATCAAATTGGTATATGTTTACTGAACTCAGTTCAGAGTTTCAATTCAAAGGTAAATAAAAAAATGACATTTTTGACAACAATACAAAATCAACAGTTGAATCAAATATGACCTAAAGATAAAAAATTAACAGTGTCACAAAAACTAACAAAATCCTGAACAAAAATGAATAATTAAATACAGGTAGGCATTTGTAATCGATTAGTAAGTGATTTATTACAAATTATTTTTTATTGATTATTTTAAGACAATGGTCATCAAATGATAAAAATAGTACCACGTTAATAATACTAAATTAAAAATTAGAACTTATTGAATGTTTTAATTACTAATCGAACGATGAAAGTTTTTTGATATTATTATAAGAAAACTATTAATAATCTAACTAGCTAAATCTTAGTCCTAATAAATATGCAATACGCAGTTGATATATTTTCATTTCTACCCTTTTTGTATGTTGAATTATTTCCTTAACAGTTTTATTATATTTATATTTAGTAAAAAAAAGAAGTCATGAAACAATTTTGACCACAACAATTAAGTAAGGTAATGTGTAAAATGTGTTAGATTTCAATAAACATTAATATTTTCCGTAAAACATTAAGTATTTATTGATTCCCTTAATTTATTATTGCGTCAAATATAAATGATTTACTAAATAGCATATAATACAATAACCTTTGGTTTATTCAACACCCTTGTCTTGTAAGTTGTATCTATACTATTTATCAGCAATACAGCTAATAACATGAGAAATTGTTGAATGAAATTTCAAATAATTAATTCAAATTTATTTTAAATTCCTAACTTTACTCAACCACATCAATGTCCAAAACAGGTACTTATATAAAAAAATATTTAATAACATTCACATTGTGTGTAAAGTCATTGAATATACAAAATGTGGTCAATAGGGTGGTCCTTCGTCATATAGATCATTTTTTTTATAACATTTTTTTCAGTCTTACCCATTAATTAGTTCCAATATACAATCAAATTAAGAATACAAAATTACATATTGATAGAATAAGTTTAATTTGTGCACTCCAGCTCCTAATGTTCAAAAACATACTCGTATTTCTGTTTAAGTAACCATGGTTTTATTTAAACGTTTTATTGATATCTCGTAGTAACTCTATTGTAAAAAATACCCACATGACATTATTTATTGTGATTTAAATATTCTTTAATATTCTTTAATATATGTTCTATACAATTTTTTAATAAACGTTAAATTTTTTATTATAATAAATTTGAAACATATAAATTTAAAAATAACATGACAATTAAACAAGATTACAAAATATCTAATAATAATAATAATAATAATAATAACTATAATAATTTAATAATATACAATGAAATAATAAAATGTATTAATAAACAAATTTAAATTTGAAAAAAATGAAGAAGATTCAATTCGTTCATTTTGTATATTTCTTATTCGATTGTGTATTATAGCATTGTTATGTGCACTTATTGCTTCATTAACTACATTTCAAGAAAAATTTTTAAAAGTTTCATCAATTATGAAGAAATATATAAAATAATTTTCTCAATCAAGCATTTTTTGACACTGACTTAACAATTGAAACAAAAACTAAAATGGTTGACTCTGTAAGACTAAATAACTTAATTTCTGAAATTAATTACCAAATCATTGTTATGCCAATTTAAGTGGCTCAAATTATGAAAAAAAATTAAATTATTTTATTTATGTTTAATGTACTTTATTTTTTCGCAATTTGGATTATCAAGAACATTCTTGGAGCAACATCCATCAATGCGAAATAAAAATGAAAATTTTCAAAAAGGTATTGAAATTATAAATACACTTAGTGCTACTAACAATACGGCAGAATGAGAGGTAAAGCTAATGGAGGAGTAAAATATAATCTTAACAAAAAATAAAGATCAAAAACAATACGTACTTCAAGTTGAAGGAAATTATCACCGTAAATACCAAAACAGTTTAAAGTATAGTTTCAAAACCTTTATTATTATTTTTCTCTGTACACTATAAAATATAAATGTTAACAAATTTAATTATTGGTTACTTATTTGTAATATTGAACAAATATGATTATTTTTTAATAACAAGTAAATGTATATACATTTAGTAATAATATTGTTTAATTTTAACATTATTTATAAACTTGTATGTTTCATGATCAATTATATTAAAGAATATTACGGTTCTCAAAAAACGGTATAGAACAATTGTTATAGAAAATTTAATTTTCAATAAATAGTGTCATACGCGTATTTTCGTGGTAAATGGAAAAGTTGTATTGAAATATCATTAAAACATTTAAAAAAAACCATAGTTACTTGAACGGAAACATGTTTTTAAACTTTAGGAGCTGTAGGCACGAGTTAGACTTATTCTATCGACATGTATATATACTTTATTGTTATGTATATTAGAACCAATTTAGAAAATAAGACTAGAAAAAATCTAATATCGAAAAATATGGGTGGCCCTATTAAGCATCATGATCACTTGATCAATGATTCATGAACAAACTACTGAGATCAAACAGTCTGATACCAAAAGTAACCAAGGAGAACTCGTAGTTACGTAGGTACTGGGGCAAAATTATTTAGCTTATTTTCAAACAATGTTATATTGGAATAGGGTCAAAAGTGTAAAATATAAGAAAGATACAGACCAAATCTAATATTTATTAAATTGATTTTCGGTTTGTATTTAACCGAATAATTGAAAAATTTTAATGCTAAGATTCAAATAATGTTTTGGTTTTATTATGATATGTTTTTTTTTTGTGTATGTATACATAATTACAAAAATTTTACCTGAATGAATACTCCGATTATCAAGTTAAAAATAAAATGTAGAAAATAAGTTTTAACTGATACTTGGAAGGAATCATTTTTTAAATTTCTCGACCGTTTTCATAGTAATAACGAAAAACAAATAAAAATGTATTTACAAAATTTGAAATTGGATTCAAGACTTTTCATATAATTTTCTTTACAAAAAATAAAAAAAAAAAATTACAGAAA